>JAJGRW010000881.1:38906-173575 GCA_025461045.1 Carex parvula | reverse complement strand
GAAAATAAATGATGATCAATTGACTCCCAAACCTTCTTGCTCTATCTGCTTCTGCATATTAACGTTATTTTTTTCGTCATGCCATTTCTTTACAAAAGAGACAAAACTTTAATTTTTTTTCCGATTTCATCAGCTTTCTTTAGATTGGCGTTGTGATTTATAATGTATACATATAGGTCATGTTTGGTTATGGACTAAATAGTGGAATAAGAGCTTTAGGCCTCACTTATTCCATCAAATGTGATTTAATTGAGTCGGACTAAGATTGAATAAGCCGACCTTTAGGCTAGCCTAACTTGATCTAAACTAACCCACATCTCCAGGTGGTTTAATTTTATTGGGTAGGAGACCTAACTTTTCATTGTTTTTATTGTTTTCAATCACTTTTTGAGGAATGTAAAATAAGCAATTAATTTTGTTTCCATTTAAACATAAAGAAAACTTATAACTTTATCAATTATAAAATCAGCATTTTTTAAACTAGCTTAATTTTTTAAATTAACAAATATATGCGATCTAAAAAATAATTAAATAAAATATTTTTTGAAATTGTACTACAAATAAATATTTTTTTTATTCAGCAACCCAACATATTTTTATTTTTACATAACTCATTTTCATGGACAATTTCTTTCAATCAAAATAAAAAAATACGAAGAATAGTTTTATTATTGATATTACGAATTTTGTAAGACAATAATTTGTAATATAAATCTCTTAAACCACCAAAATTTTACCAAACAAGAAATAACTTAAGTCAATAACTTTATACATCAACTAAACATGAATAATTTAGATCAGCCAAAGTTGAAATAACCAAATTAAACTTCATTAGCTTTAGTCCACAACAAAACACCACAATAATATTTGTGGTAGGTACGATATTAGTTGTTTCAATTAGTATGCATAATTAGATACGTATGTTGACAAGATTCGGTGGTCAGGCAAATAATAGGAGTCCCATCAAGTTATACAAGCTACCTTTTTTCCTATTCAAATCAAATACGATAAAAGAGAAGGAAGGTAAAAGATTTTTCTTTGATTTACTATCAAGTAAAAGAATTTCTCAAATAAAAAAGTATTAACAAAATTGACCCCCACCCCACAAACCCATTCCACGAGCCAGTCATATTTTTGTCACCAGAAGTTGGGATACGTGGATCCCTCATTTGGCAATCGACAAATCCTAACACGCCAAGCTATTTCCATATAAAACCCAAAAGAATAAAGTTGAAGAAGATGATCATCTTTCAGTCACTAGAATTACGAGCCTCTCTCCTCTTAATCCTTCTGCTAATCTCCTTTTCCAGTTCTTCAACCCCACCCACCTCCTCCAGCTCCTGGAATTATTATTATAAAGTAAAACAAACAAACAAACAACAAGTTAAGAAAGAAAGAGCCAAGTAAAAGACAATTCCAATTTGTCCTCAATGGTCTGTCTGAATTGTAAAAAGGAACAAAGTTTAAATATGAACCACTCACTCACTCACCTTTGGTCCCAGAAACAGCCCGTATGGCACCCCGCCGAACTTGTCCGTGTGGTGTATCTGCAACCACGACCACGCACATCATATCATTAATTTCTCCGTCAAATACAACAATTAACCAATATATACATTTAATTATACCCAGATATTTTCTATAGACATAATCTTGTGGCATGTCATGTCCACCAGCAAAGCAATCAAATTCAAACATTCAATCCATTGCGAGGTAGGTGACTCACCACATGTTATACCATAGAATATGTGCTATAAGAAACCTGGTACAGTCAGGAATGAGATTGAGAGATACTGGGGCGGTTTGGAAAGAGGCAACAAACCTGGTGGGCAGCGGCGACTCTCCGGAAGTAGGGCACGTTCTCCACGGGACCCACCGGGAATCGCCGGTGGACCAGCCCGTCGTGGACGAACATGTATGCGATACCAAACAGAGTAATCCCTAGGCCCTGTAAGAAACCGACACGTGGACATCAGATTATTAAATCCATCCTCCCTAGTCCCTTCTTCTTAACAAGTGGATTAATTGTTCCCTACATCCCAATATCCCATTGCTTGCTGCTATTTGATTACCATATTAACAAACAAACAAACAGCATGGTTTCATGTAAACGCACTCCCATGCTATATATATTGCTATCAAAAAATATTTAAAACAGAGAACAAATAATAGCCTTTTACTCAGCAGTCAAAACGTACTCAAATCTTCTACTTAATTCTTCTACATTATTATTATTATTATTTTTAGAATCAACAGCCAGTCAAATGTAATGTTAGAGGAGAATTACTGAAAGATAAACAGGGGGAGGAGATTGGAGAGAGACATACCGCTCCGAAACAGAGACCGGGAACAAGGCCACGGTGGAGGAAGCCGTAAGACATGAGACAGATGGCAGGGACGGCGTTTACAATCGCAAAGATATCGTTAAGCTCGAACGGCCCATCTCTAGGCCGGTGGTGCGATTCGTGCATGTGCCACAAAGACGCGTGCCACAGTGCTTTGTGCGCCCATCTCGCCCAAAACTCCATTCCCACCTGACACCAAACCAAGCAAAATTCAAAATTCAAATTGACTAATCCTAACTGACAGTGTGAATAAACTAAGATTTTTTTTTCTTTTATGGTTACATTAAGATTATAGAATATTTTCATTGGCCAATAAACTCATCGAGCTAAAAGTGGACCAATCTCAATACTAATGTGATTAGTGACTAGGATTCGTTTTGTTTTCGAAATTAAAATTACAAAAGAAAACAAAGAGAGAGAATCTTTTTAGTCATGCTTACCGCTGCGCCTACGGAAAGAGCAAAGGTACCAAACATTTCAGTCATCGGCACCTCCCCTCCCTGTTTATCACACCAAATAAATTACACACAAAAAAAAAAAAAACTTTAAAATTGATATATCAATTGATCTCAAATCAAGAAATTGAAATAGAGAAAAAGGTGAGGAACAGAGTACGGACCTCCATTTGCCAAGCAAAGCGATAGTACACGGCCAAAACAGCCATTGAAGTGATACCCAAGGTGGACATCACAGCCGCAATCAGGTAAGTTTTTCTCTCCGATTTCTTCCTGGCGATTCTTTGAGCAATCTCCTTCCCCACCTCTAGTTCCTTCATCTTTGATGCAATAGTGTTCGTGGTCAATTGTTCATCGATATCCACAGAAACGGAGTCTCCATTTGCATATTCACCCGTTCTCTCCTTCTCCAAGACAAAGCAGATGGGCGTATCTCGGCAGCGCGTATGCCGGAAGTGGTTGCGCGCGAATAGATAGAGGTGCGAAGAGAAGCAGTCGGCCGCCAGAAACGAGGTCGGACGCGACGGGACGGCGTGAAGCGGCGGCGCGAAAAGTGTTTGTTCTGACGCTGGTAGTTACGGCGAGCGACATGGATTTCGTGTTCTTTAGCTGTGCTTTTCAGATTTTTGGCTTTTTGCGCAACTCCAATCCAATCTGGAAAGGTTATAATAAATGAGGAAACCTAGCTAGGTACAATGTTTCGGCCTCGGAAAGAGGTACCGCGAGGCGAATGGAAACAGCTGATTGGAGCTTGGAGGAGGTTTCAGAGAAAGATATAAACGGGGAAGTCTCTTCTCTTCTCGTCTCGTCTCGGCGTCTCGTCTGGTGTGTGTATGTGGATGTGGGGGGTTTTTAAGAGCATCTCTCGGGCTAGGTGTCAATTTAATTTGACCCTCTTTTAGTTTAGTGATTATTGCACTGTCAAGTAGGAGTGTTCATCGGTTTGGTTCTTAAAACCGAATCGAAACTAGGCAAATTAAAGTTATAATTCGGTTTTTAAATAGAATTGAACCGAATCGATTTAGCATTACAATCAAACTGAATTGAATCAAAGTTTTATTTCGGTTTATTCAGTTTGTTCGGTTCAAATCAAACATATATGAATTTTTTTTATTTAAAGCAATTAATTTATACTTAAACCGAAATCTATTAAGAAATAAAACCGGAGTATTAAGAATAAATCAAAATATTAAGAAACCCGAAGTATTTAAAGCAATTGATTAAAAAATAAACCGGAACAGTCCGGACGAAATTCATAATATCTAAAAGTTCGTCGGTTCGGTTATTCGGTTTTGAAAATTTTCAAACCAAACCGAACCAAAATTATATTCGGTTTCAAAAAACAAACCGAACCGATCCTAAACCGAAAAAACCCAACGTTTAGTCCAAACTAATTCGGTTCGGTTCAAAACCGACTAAACCGGACCAATGAACACCCTAGTTCAAAGAGACTCAAGACTTGAGAATTGAGATGGTTTCATGACGTGGGCCATACTTTGAATGTCATGACTATTTATTATTTTGGGTCATTTTAGCAGGGGTATAATTAGGGGTGTCACGGATAACGATAAGTGTTGGATGAAAGTAGTTTCATAATTCGTACACGTTACAATTATTTTTATATTCTATTTTTATTTGTTATAAATTTTCTTACTCGTACCTCTATTTTTTTTTACGGCCTAGCAAATACAGAGTATTGTTACTTGAGTTATGGCTTAATAATAATATCAATAATAAAATAACAACAACAACAACAAAGATATGAGAGTAGAACTAGGGTGTGATGTGCTCACCAAGCCATTTGGTGAGCACACCTTCAAAAAACCGCATTTTCAAAGTTCAAATAGTCGATTCGAACCTTCCAACGTGTTCTTCATATTAAAATGTGCTGGAGACCAAATTTTACATTTTTTTGGAAATTTTTTACTATTTTTTCAGAATTTTTGAAAATCATCACTTTTCATTAAATAAAAAAAAAATTCAAAAAACACTGATTTTCAAAAATTCTGAAAAAATAGTAAAAAATTTCCAAAAAATGTAAAATTTGGTCTCCAAGCACATTTTAATATGAAGAACACGTTGAAAGGTTCGAATCGACTATTTGAACTTTGGAAATGCGGTTTTTGGAGGTGTGCTCACCAAATGGCTTGGTGAGCACATCACACCCTAGTTCTACTCAAGATATGATATTGTATGGTACATATTATCTATGTCATTGAGTAATTATAATATATATTGTTAGATAACTTTATATGATTTATGAAATTAAAAAGAAGTTTAATTTTCAACATAACATAGATTCTACTGGATCATACAAAAATAATTTAATTAGATAATCTTATTTTAGTACGTTCAATGATTCTAAAATAAATATTATGGAGCTGTCAATCTTAAACCTAAGTAATTTATATTCATGTGGGACATGACAAATAACATGAGGAAATTAAATTAAACTGTGAATCCAAACGAATCTACTTCATTAGTTGTGCATTTTCATACAAAATTTATAATTTTTCAAAATTATTTAGTATCAAATCAAGAGGTCAAATGTAGGAGTTTTTAAGTTAATTTGAATGCATTTATTTTTCAACATGTTTTACCGCTACACCTGATACTGAAATAACTCGAAAAAAAAAAAAATGCATGTAAACACATCACTCATAATAAATCGAGTTGAAATGTTTGAATTAGTCATTTGAAATCTATCCAATAAATTTTGAAAATTGTGTCATATGACACGGAAGTCACACTAGTCAGACTCTAAATTAATTAGCTCAACTGTAATTTTTGTAATTTACTATAATTTACTGAAAAAAAATTGATTTGATACGTCGAAATGTCAAATCAATTTTTTTTTTTTTTCAAAAATTGATGGAGTATCTTAGAATTTGAATGTACTAGAAGAACCACAATAATTTCCTTATTTATCCAGAAGTGACTTTTGAACCAAGATCAACAACTGAGATCAAAAATATTTTTATTTTTTCCAGTAACACACAAAGAAATATTTTAATTTTTCTTACAACCGCAAAAAAAATATGGCCTGAAAAATGTTGATCCGGATTATATGTCACAGTCTTTGTAATAAATTCAATTATATAATATTTCATCTCTTTTCAAAGAAATATAAAAATATTTCTAATATTTCAATAAAAATTAAAAAAATCATAATATTTTCTATTTAATTAAAATAAAAATTAAGAAAATCCTATTTCTGGATCGGGAAAATTATTTTGCGGATCTAGGATCTGGATTTGCAGAATAATATTCCGTATTGAATAGATTCCGAAATTTTTACAAATCAGATGTAGATTTGAAAATTTTGTAAATTTTTTTAATATTAATAAAAATTCCGTCATCGACTAACTAGGCTAATGGAATATTGGTCCATGAGTTAGCTCTTGGTTCATTGCACGTAGACCACTTCTAATGTACAATAACCAATTAACCTTTCTTATATATTTTGAAGAGGAGAGTTTAAATGTCTTCATTTTTTGTACTTTACTATGCTTTTATTTTAAAATGTTAATAATTCAAAATTTAAATCATAAACGTCAAAATAAAACTGTTAGATGTGATATATGTTTTTTCTCTATGTGATTATCAAATTTTTTTATTTTGTTTTTATGTAAATCAATAAGTTGAAAAATTAACGTCTAGAAGTTGTCCACATTTACATTTTTACAAGCTCTTGACCACAACCAAAATAAAATTGAAATGTCATAATTTTTTAAACATGCATAGATAAAATAATGCAGATCATATCTAACGGTTTTATTTTAACTTTTAAGTTTTAAATTTTGAGTTATTAAAATTTTTAAAAATGAAAGCATTATAAAGACGCAAAAAATGAAAGTATTTGAACCCTCCTCTATTTTGAGATACCGCTCATCCATTTATTTAGGAGCAAATTGAACATTGTAGACAAGAGGAAGCCCAAGCTTTGAGCTATATAAATCCCTTTCTCTCCTTTGACTTAACCATCCCCTTCGCCTCTCTAATTTTCGGCCTAGCCACCTCTTCCCCCTCACGTGTTGAGAAAACTCTTACCTAAATTCATCTTATAGTAAATTTGAAGAAGAAGTAGAGCCTTTAATCTGAGGATTTGAATTTAAGTAGTACCTTTAACAAGAAAAACTTAGATTCTTTTTTTCAATACTCGGTGGATACTGTATATAAATGCTTGAGGAGGGTTCAAATGCCTCCATTTTTCATGCCTCCACCATGCCTCTATATTTTAAAACTTTAATAACTCAAAATTTAAAACTTAAAAGTCAAAATAAAACCGTTGGATATGATCTACATCATTTTATCTATGTGCTCATAAAAAATTATCACATTTCGATTTTGTTTTTATGTGAATCAATAAGTTGAAAAATCAACGTCTAGAAATTATCCACATTAGTATGTTTTTTACAATCTCTTGAAGACAATCAAAACAAAATTGAAATGTCATAATTTTTTACACGTGTATAGATAAAATGATGTAGACCATATCCAACGGTTTTATTTTTACTTTTAAGTTTTAAATTTTGAGTTATTAAAGTTTTAAAATATGGAGGCATGAAAAATGGAGGCATTTGAACCCTCCTCTAAATGCTTTATTCTTTGGAAGTTAGAAGCTTAAGAAGAGAAGAAGGAAAAGCAAGTTAGCAACCTCCTATATTATTCTCTAAAAAGTCTAGAGAGTTATATTTAAATCATTAGATTTACATTTTATGATTTAGAAATCAATCATATTGATTTATTTTTTTCGTGGAGCAGGTAGCAAAAGAAATTATATTGCTTTTACTCCATGTGAATCCTTCACTACCAATTGTCTCTATCAGATGCATATATAATATATTATCATATACAAAGAGTGAGGCTACGGTCCTGTGCATAGTATATATTGATCCGTATATTAATATCTTTATTCTTAAAGCCAAATAGTCGATCTAAACCATTCAACATTATCTCCATATGAATTGTATCTGGAGATCAATTTTACATTTCTTTCTTTTTTATTTATTTTTTAAATAGATAGAAAATTATTTGATCTAAAAATTTCAGACCATTCAAAGTAGTGATTTTCTATCTATCTAAAAAATTAGTATAAAAAAATTATAAAATATAAAATTTAGTCGCAAGTACATTTTCATATAAAAATCATGTTTACGGTTCGTCGACTATTTAGACTTTGAAAATGAAGATATTGATCCATAGTAGGGTGTTTATCGAGTTCGATTGGTTGTGTTAGTTTTAAACCGAACCGAGAGAGTTTGGTTTAAAGGGTTTTTTTCCGGTCAGATGGATCGATTTAGTTCATTTTTTCAAACCAGTTTAATAGTTTGGTTCTATTTAGAAATTTTAAAACCGGTTAGATCAAACCAACCGAAATTTTTAAACCCATCCCCGTCCGAACCAAATATTTAAAAAATTCAAAAATTACGACATAATTTATATTGCTTGGTTGGGTTTAAAACCGGTTAAACCGAACCAAACAAAAATTTCAAATTCATCTTTAAAAAAATTCAAAAGATTTAACAAAAAAATATTTATTTTTATGATTAATATACTATTTCGGTTCAACCGAGCAAACCAAAGTTTACTTTCGTTTGATCCGTTTGGTTCTTATTCTATTTCGGTTCGGTTTGAGTTTTGAAAATTCAATAAAACTTTAATTTGCCTATTTTAATTCGGTTTGGACCGAACCAATATGATAAACACCTCTAATAGTACGAACCATCTGTGCTATGCATAGTAACATATATACAAGGTACACTATGCATATGGAACATATTACCATATATACAAGTTCAACTTAAACTTTTAAACGGAACTTACTAATATCATCTGAATTACGTTTTACTGAAACCGAATAAACAAGGTACATTTAATTTGCTCTTGAAAAGTTATGTTTGAGATCAAGATTAAGCGATTTTTTTTTTGTAAGAATGATGACATACAAATATATCAAAAGAATACACCAAGAAATACATGTCATTATTAAAAAAATATTGTTCAAATTAAATCTAAAAAATTTGGATATTATCACTATAATTAATTCTCGGAAACCTTGAAGTAAAGGATTTAGTATCTTTCTCTCTTATTATTCATTTTGTACAAAATATAACCTTTGAATTCTACATACATACACATTAGGGACTATATTCCGAAATTAAGGCTTCTGTTCATGGAAAAAATTTGATGAGAATGATCCGCTTTAATCGCGATAAGAGGAGTGCAAAGCCTAGATGAATCAATCTGAGAAAGTTAAAGTGCACAACTTAAAAGCGGAAAACGAGAGAAGGAAGCTCCAATAGGAGAACACTGGAATCGTCTATTCAATAAAAATTCCGTATGGAAAATATTCATTCAGAAAATTCTAATCCGTATATGCGAAATGATCCATAAAAAGTTTTTACTGAGAATTAATTTTTAATCTAGTGACTAAATATGTGTAGCGAATAAAAAAAATTCATAAATATGTAGAGCTTGAAATTTTGTCTCTCATTTTTATCTCGAAAAATAGTTGAAGGATATATTGTGCATAAATCTTTATTTTAAAAATGAAGACTCTTAACTCAAAGGTGAAGGCCCGACTCTCAACTTCTTTCAAAAAAATATTGTAAAATTTAACAGTCTATTCGGCAAAAAAAATTATATACAAGCTTCTTAGAAAACTAGTGATACCAGTGTTGTAAATAACGGTATGCGGTTGTCGGACGGACGGGGTACCGCCAAGCGATTAATCAGTATGTGGCCGATTAATTGAAATTTTGCGGACAATTTAACGTTTTTATTAAATTTATGTATATATATCATAATTTATTTAACTGGTTAACCTTATCAAATAAACTTAATTTGACTTAATTTTATTATTATAACATGACACTACGCTTATTTCTTCTTAACACATAAGTATTTTACATGTATAAGTAACACATTTATTTAATAAAAAAATAAATTTGAGAATTAAGCTTTTTCAAATACTAATAACATATTATTTGAAAGAAATGAAACATTCCAACATAAAATCACTAAATTTAGTTTATGAGAACATCTTAATTTCATAAAATGAACACGTCATACTAATTGAAAAAATTACATTAGTAAGTAAGAAAAATATATGGTATATAAATAGAAGAATTAATCAATTTCACGGTAAATAAGAAGAAAAACATATATAAAAAATATTGGATGTATATCCAAGCACCAATAAAACTACAATACAGGATTTATAAACCTTATTATTACACACTATCACAAAAAAAAATAATGTGAAAATAAATATTCACTGGAATAAATGAGAATAAACGGGAATAAACGGACGATTAATTGGTAAAACGGCCGATTAATCATTTTCATCCACAAACAGACATCCGTTAAGTGTATTCGTAAGAGTTTGACCGTCGTTAACGATTAAACGGTCGTTTAATCGGCCGGTAAGACCATTGTTTACAACACTGGTGATACCAGGACTATCATTGAGTGTGTATAATACATGTCGTGTGGATGTATTATTCATATTGTTGTTCTAAGTAGAAACAGGGTGTTCTTAAGCTCATGAAGTTTCTTGGTGAACTTAACTCCAAAATCTATTAAATTGGTTTCAAATTACGAATTTAAACCATTAAAATCGATCTACTTCACGAGTGATGAGTTTGCACACAAAATTTATCAATTTTTTAAATTAATTTAATATAAAGTCAAGCGGTAAAAAAATGTTCAAAAAATAAATGCATTAAAATTAACTCATAAATCTTATAATATCGACCTCTTGACTTTAAACTAATTGACACGAAAATTTAAATAATTTACACATAAACACATCATTCGTGAAGTAGATCAATTTCAACGGTTTGAATTTGTGACCTGAAGCTAAAGTTTTTGATGCTAGACTCACTAAGAGAAAATGATATGATTACTTATATAAATTAAATTAATCGCATTAATGTAAGAAATCATACTTAATACAAAATATCATGAATAAGACAATCAACTTTTTTTTTTTTTGGAAAAAAAGGCGAAGACAATGATCAACTTATGATTAAAAAAAAACAATATAACTTATCACCACAATAGAAAGAGTTACATCGATAATAGTAAAATATGTTATATGTTAGATAAAATCACTTGGTCCCCTCTTAATTTATTAATGCCAAAAATGGATGACACGTTGACTGATTGCACGATTAATATAACTAACTTAATTGAAACCTTGTTCAGGTTGGTATAAAGTTTGGAGACGAATCGTACCGGCCTACCGGGTGGTCGGGTGGATATTCCAATTTCCAAACAAAACAAAAAATAAAAAAAGAAGGGGAGGACTGAGTAGTGAGTACTGAGGTGGAGATAGATAATAAATTAATAAGAAAAGAAAATTCCACTAATGCCAAATCATGTGGCAGAGGATAGCGTTGCGCCCTGTGCCTCAGGGCCGAATTCGCATCCTCTGAGATATCTCATATTTTGCGTGATATTTTGGAAAATCTCAACTGTTCAAATATGTTCTGCACGGATCTCAAAGCTAAAATAATTTGGCCCTGCGCTATCCCCGAATAAGCACTCGATACGTCGGTGACGCAAAATATGAGATATCTCAGAGAATAATATACTACAATACGCACTCCTCATGAAACGACACGAAATTCCACATGACGAAGGCGTGAGGCCACGCGGCCTGGAGTGGAGTGTGCCGCGTATCGTAATCCCTAATCCCCAACCCCAATAGGCTGATAATTAAGTAATGTAATGGGCTTCAACTTCAAGAAGAAGAAAAAGCGTTGAATGGGCCCACGTGGTGGAATTGCATGCCACATTGCATTCTCACCGCCGTCCCTTCTTCATCCCTGCTTTGACCCCCAGCCACATCCCACATCCCACATCCCACATGCAGAGCTTGAGCTTCCTCATCCTGGGAGCCACTCAGCCACCCTTCTAGCTTTAAAAGTGACTTCAATCAATCAATCAATTAATGTATCTGAATGAATGAATGAATGAATGTTCAAAAAAGCGACTTCTTCTCAAAACATACATTCATTCGAGTTTCAACCTTTTCTCCGCTCTAAAATCAATACCAAGGGTTCTTAAAGTATATATAGTTTGATGGATAGCAAACAAACCATCTTAATTTATTGTGTTGCTAGCGTTTTGTAATGTCGAATTAAAAAATATGCACAGCTATTGACTTATTAATTGTCAGTAATTTAAATTAATTTATTGAAATGGATCTTGAAATACAAGTTCAATTGTAAAGAATACAGATTCAATTATAATAATACATGTTGAATTATGAGAATGCATATTGAATTATAAAATGCAGTAGATGGCGAAATACAATGAGAAGAGTATATAGAATTATGGATTCACCGTAACATTTTTTTAATTATAAAATATATAATAGTTTATTTTTTTCTCTTATTTTTGAGTTGTGATAATTAAATATATATTAATTATTCTAAAATACGTACGTATCCCCATTCGTTTTAACAGTATTCAAGTTAATTTTATCTTATATTTACATGACTTATCAGTTTAATCAAAACTCATTACATTTTTCGATAACTAGCTTGTATCTTTTTTTAAAAGATTTTTAGACTATTTTCGTAACTCTCGAGTACGTAACTTTATATACTGTTAGGATTTCAAGAGAAGAGGCCAGAAACAAGTGATGGAAATTTTATGAGAAGGTTTAATTGTATTCTTGACTTCATTATTACATAGAGTACAATAACATAATTTATAGTAACATAAATCTCTAAAAAGAGAACCACATAAATGACATGTTCTAAAATATTCTATATTAAAATACTAAATTTTTTTTCCTTAATATAGTCTGCCAAACATAGCCCACTATTCTAACATCCTGCTAAATCAAGCCTGATGAAAATATATAATGAGATGAGAGACATACACAACAATCTTTACCTTGACTTGAAATCTCATTCTGAAACAAAACTCCAAAATAAACTCCTAAAACACATAATCATCTTTAATACGTCCTATCTCCGGAAAGATTACGGCGCGGTGTGTCTAAGCACGTCGTAACCCGAGAGTGATTAGTCTGTGCGTGTTAGGTAAGTATTATTACGTATCCGAGTTCAAACTTGTTGTGCATCCTCTATGTATTGCGTATCCCTGAATTGTGGTCCCGAGCTCATTGAATTTTAGGGTATTTATAGGCTTATAAGTTAGTTTGGGTCTCGTACGGATTCTCGACTGGTCTTATTCGCAGGCCGACAAGTTGGTTTGAGTCTCGTATGGAGGACTCGAACGGACTTATCTCGTGGGCTGGCGGTTTAAGAGGAGTCGCGTACGGACCACTCGGACATACCTGCTTCTTGGGCTTGCTACCTGGGCTTAGTACTCAGCTCATAGTAGTTTTATGGGGCTTTCAGTGCATGGCCCTATCAATCTTGAATTCCAACTAAATTAGAATCGCCTGAAGAAGTATCATTCTCGTATGCATTCTGTTTATTCTTGAGCTTGAAACAATCGGCATTGATGTGGCATTTCTTCCTGCAATAGTTGTCAATTAGATTCTTGTGTTTAGAGGTTGAATGAGTCGATGATGAAGTCAAGTTCTTCTCCTTTTGTCTCCCATCCTCATCGTCCACCTTGATTCCAATTCTCTTAATGTCATTGAGAAATGCGGTATAGGCTGAAATATGGACCTTAACAGATGTACTTTCTACCATCTTGAAAGAATGGCACCTCTACTTGCTTGGTCTTTACGCGGAGCACGAGTGCGCGAAGAAACACCTGGAGCCTGAATGCTTCTCCCACGATACAAAGACGAATCTGAAAACCCTTAATAGCAACAGCAGAATAGCCCTGAAATCACCGAACAACCGCCAGCGATGAAGATAGCTCTGATTCCAATATGTTAGGATTTCAAAAGAAGAGAGCCAGAAACAAGAGACAGAATTTCATGAGGAAGCTTAATTGTATTTTTGACTTCATAATTACATAGAGTACAAATGACATAATTTATAGAAATATAAATCTCTAAAAATAGAACTCTACAAATAACATGTTCTAAAATACCCTATTGCTAAAATACTAAATTATTTCTCTTTAATATATCCTGCCAAACATAATAACCTATTATTCTGACATCCTGTTAAATTAAGGCTGATGAAAATATATGATGAGATGAGAAGCATACACAACATATACAATTGTTGAACATTAAATTTTACCTCAATTTTAAATTTAATTATGCATAAAGAAATAGTAGGAACATCCATTTGGGAAATGTACGTGATAGATTGATTGTCATGCCATTTTCAATTCAAAAGAGAAATACAGAGCTGCTTTTTAGCGTGCTCTACTGCTCTAGATAAAATGGTAAGATTCTTATTGTGAGGTTTAGTCATGTAACTTTTACCTGATAGATTGATTGATAATGTCAATGTACCATGTGCTGGGTTTTATGTGTTGGGTAACGGTGTACTCTTTGATTAGGCTTAAGCTGCGGAAAGACCGTAAAATAAAAAATTTACGTCTAACTTAAGCCGAGGATTAAAAGAGGTACGTCGGAAAGACCACCGAAAGTTTCTTTTCCAGTCTTTCCCTTAACATAATCTTTTAATCCTACGAGGATCTTCTCCCCGCTTGATTTCTAAAAATAATATTTATTTAACATTTAAATAAATATAAATAACATTTATACATTTTTTCAAATTCGAATTGGAATGCTATATGGCTCAGTTGCTTAGCACCAGAAATCTGATGCCTCTATCAGATGTCCACCAGGAACAATCAGAGAGTCGGTATTTCTTTTGCCAGAAATACTGTACCGACTTTTTACGCCAAAACACTATTCACAAAAAGCAGATTCACGAAACTTCGCGGGAACACTATTCACCGTAAACACTATTCATGAGAACACTATTCACAACTCGCAAGATATACGTAATCTGATTACGTATTCTTTCTTTTCTTTCACAAACACTATTTGAGAGAGAAAACGAGAAAGAGAACGATAACCGAACTGATTCGAATCGAACTCAGACTTTTGAACTTATGAATTTCTCTACCCCTACCCCTCTATTTATAGGGTTTTTGAGGTGCTTGGTAAATGACCAAAATGCCCTCTAAGCAATGTGGTATTTACCAAATTGCCATTGACAAACTCAAATTGAATTTTGCCATTGGTGTGAAAAGACTAAAATACCCTCTAAGCAATGTGGTATTTACCAAATTGCCATTGACTAACTCAAATTGAATTTTGCCATTGGCATGATTACCAAAATGCCCTTGAATATAATTATTCTGAATAATTATATTTTCTTGTGACTATTGTTGTGATAAATTTATACAACGTGTTGTACACGCTTATAATTTAATGTGTTTAAGCTTGTCATCTCTATGACATTTATTTATTAATTATAACATTAATAATTAATCAAATAAATTAGTTCTCTGATTACTTTCCTATTGGTGTGACCCGATAGGATCTGTGTTATGTTGGCAATAGAATTAAAACTCCTTTTTAATTCTATAAATCATAAGCGGCACCTGGCAGAATGCATTATGACTACCCAATTGACACAGATGATGTTGTACAATACAATATCACGATCCAGTAAATAATTTACTTGTGTTAATTCTTATGTCTCATAGTATCAGATCAGTTTCAAGGTAGGTAAGTGTCATCCTTGCAAACTTAATCTTTTCTCGATCTTAAGTAGATTATCAAATATGATTAACTCTTTAATCATACCGTGCGCTGATAACCCTACTTTATCAAGAGGCCTAGTAATACTATTACTCGTATTAAATACGAGGGACAATAGTGTCTTGGTGAACATCTCTCCTCTGCAAAAGTCATGTATACTGAAGTGTCATCGTTATAACTACTTTTTATGGATAGCGTTAAACAACACTCACGAATATACATTTCTTATGTAGAAAACGACGAACCACCTCATACTTTAGAACTTAACACTAAATGAAAACATTAATGACACGAACATAATTCCGTACAATGTTTCATTGAGGGTCTGTCAAATACCATGTTCTCTAACATGTATCTATGTGATTAAAATGACAACTCTTTGTCTATGGTCTGTAAAACTTAACTATCATTTAATCCACATACTAACTTTTAATTGGTCAATTAGTGTTCTTTGCTAATTACCTCGGTCAGTGACTATTAAGAATATTTATCATCTATATTATGAAGTTCTACACATTTCGAATCTGAATGCCGAAATGATCCATAATTCGATAAATCTCAAAGAACAAAATGATATTTTATTAATCATTCATTACATGAACAAAATACATATAGAATAAAATTATCATATGATTGACTTCTAGATTATTACACTAACATTATGGTACTTAAGACAGCGAAATTTCAAAAATTTTGACAAGAAATGTACCAAAAGAGATCATCATGTGCGACTGAAATCAAACTAAAATTAATTTTCAAATCATTAAACATCATATTTTTAGTTCTTGTCTCCAAACAAGGAAGGTCCTTGAGATGTAGGGTTGTAGCCTCCACCTCCTTGTTGATATTAATGGTGATTGATGTCTTGCAGCGCCTTGATAGTTGATATGTGCATGACCTAGAATGCCTTGCACCAAGATGAGACTCCAAAGTAGAAGTCATCCACAGTATCCACCAAGAAATTAATTAGAAACCAAATATTCCTCTTGCTAGAGAGTATTAACTTGGTTGCTCCTTAATCCATATCCTTCAAGAGAACTAGATCTTGAACTTTTAGGATTTGTGAGTTTTCAACACATGAGAGATGAAACAAGAGAAAGAGTTTTTGGCAGAACTTCAACTCTAAAAAATGAATATATCTCAAAATGAATGAGAGGGAGAATATATATAGCAAACAAGGAATGTGAATTCTGTTTTCAAAATTAACCCCACGTTCTACCATATTTTTTACCACGATCTAATTCGTATTAGATTCTGCTCCAAAAATTAAAGTTATAGATCTTTCTTTTATCTTCCATCCATATATAGTACGCCCAAAACGGACTTTGTATGAGGGTGCTATGGTCCAAAAATAAAGCATGCGCATCAGTTTACAGAACATGGTAGTCCAAATTAAGCACCATGTTCTACCATATTTTTGACCATGATCTGTTTCTAATTTGGCTTTCCTCCAGAGAGGCAAAGTTTTAGATATTTCTTTTACCTTTCCTGAAATATATAGAATGCTAAAAACATAATTCTTATGAGAGAGATATGGTCAAAATAAGAAACACTGCGCAACAGTTTTCAGAAAACGTGGTAAACTATTTTGAGTAAACTTTTAATTAAGGAAACAATTCAGAAAATAAACATGGGCCATAATTAACAACAGCCATTGGCTTTGTTTATTGGATCAAGTTCTATTTTTTCTTATTTGAATTAATACAATTAATCTAATTAATTGTAGTATCATATATAATTATTCTAAATAATTATATTTCTCATGTTTTGGTGGAAAAACCAATTTATTTGTCATGTCATACATGTCAAATAAATTAAGGAGCATTTCTAATTAATTTTTTATTGGTGTGACCCTGTGGGATCTATGTCACATGGCAATGGAATCTGAAACTCCTTTCGATTCCATAAACTACATGCGGCACCTAGCAATATGCATTGTAGTTACCCAAATTTCACAGATGATAAGTACCATACCATATCACGATCCCTAAGCAACAATTACCTCGTGTCAATTTCATGTCTCATGATATCATGAATAGATCCATGGTAGGAACGTGTCATCCTTGCAAATCTACTCATTTCTTGATTTTGAAATAATTCAGTAATTATGATTAACTCATTAATCATATGTGCACATACTTGTATTATTTCATTAAGGGGCCCAGTGATATCATTACTCATATACATGAGAGACATTGGTATTCTTGATAATTACTATCTCTTCACATGAGAGACACAAACTGAGATAGAATCTGTATAACTGCCAGTTACGAACAGCGTTGGATAATACCCACGAATATGTATTATCATGTGAGAGAAACAATCATCTCATACCTTAGAATTCCAGACGCAAATAAAACATTAATGACACAAACACAATTCATATTTAAATATTTTACTTTGGTCACGTCCAATCTTATGATCTCCATCAGGTATCCATTTGATTAGATTGATAACTCATTGTCACATGATCAGCAGAACATGATCATCATCTAATCCAAATGCTAATCTTATGCTGGTAATTAATGTTCCTCATTAATTACCAAGACTAGGAACACTTTAGAGTATTTATTAACTCATGTATAGAGTTCCACAATTCCAAGTCCTCAACGCGAATTATCTATAAGTAATAAAATACTCAAGGAACAAAATGATAAACAAATCATTCAATTACACAAATAAAACTTAGAAAACAACCATCCTATGATTGACTTCTATATCATAACACTAACACCATGAACAGGTCATCCTGAAATATATACATCCTCCCAAAAAAAAAGGGAACAATGCTGTTTTTTCTCATTCATTTGGTTCTCTCTTCAATCACGCTGAAACGATACAAAGAAAGAGAGAGAGAATTGAGAGAATACTGGATTTTCATTATTCGTAACAGATTGATTACTAGGTCTATTTATAGAAGCAAGTGCTTTAGTTCTACTCAAACTTTATAATATTTGCACAACAAAATTTAGTTATCTAAGAAGCTTACGGTGATTCGGATGAGTTACTGTCACTTATGGACTGATTCTACTGACAAATACTGAGTCGAGTAATAGTGACATATCGAAGTTAACTCCAACAAAAATCCTATGGAGTAATGGAGATGTGGATCTGGTTGAGGTTCCCCTTCAAATTTAGAGACTGATAAGTGACAAGCCCACAATAATTTGTGTAGCTCAAGGTTTAGAACCTAGCTTGCATAAGAGAATAGACCAAAATAAAATGCACATATCGGGGTTTCACGTAGTGGTAACCTGTCTGGAACTGAAATGGCCTCAATACCGAGGAAAAATGAAAGTAAAAGAATTGGAAAAAATTTATATTAACAATTAATCTGACATATCTAAGTCATCTCGTCTCAACATGTGACATATCTTTCTAATTTTTATATAGATCGAGCCTCTTATTGTGTGTAAAAAGAGGGAGGTGTACATTATCATAGGGTTTTGTAATTAAAACTTTTTTATCAATACAAATGTTAACCTTCAAAAAAACATCGCCACATTGCTGGTCGTGGATTGAAAAAGAATGCCACATTACCACGTGTCAAAGAGGAAAGTGGAACGGGGTAAGAGGAACATGGAAAGGTCACCCCCAATCAAAAAGTGGACTCCCTCCTACAATTATCCATCTATAGAAATTGGGTCGGTTCTGGATTTCTATAAATAATGGCCCCACTAAAAATATTTTGCTCCACGTTGAGCTGCTTGAAAGAGAGATTCATTAAAGAAATTTTCATTGATGGGACACAACTAAGTCTGTGTCCATATCTTTTAGGAATTGGTATCCTCGGCATTAACTCAAAAAAGAATCTTTCGAGTTAATGCATATGTACCGTCCTATTAGCTTTAAGATCCGTACCGATCAGATCTGCTCTAATATTAAAGGGCTCTCTGTTTTTTTATAGACATGCCGAATTGGCTCCGTTTAAAATCAGACGGCCGAGATGTATTACTCAAAAAATGCTCTTTTGAGTTAATGCAGATGATGCGGACTCATTTTTTAGATGGTGGAAGGTTTTTCGGGTGCCAAATGGACGAATCATATTATTCTCGGTAAAAATAAGAACTTAACAGAAAAAAAAATGAAAAGAACAAGTTAGACCGCATATTTCACGGCCCAGTACACTCGGCCCAGTCTCCAGGCATACTTCCTCCTATCATAGGTCATTCATTATATCTCGGCCTGAGAAAAGCGGTTCCGAATAATTTTGGGGAGCTAAGCTAGGCTTCGGATTAGAGTTGAACTGTCAAAGCTGCATTGCCAGTTTGCCACCGGTAAACTTTGTTTCTGGCTACACTGAAAGTGGAATTCGTGCACTTTCCAAAGTAATATATCTTTATCATTATAGCCTCGCATTTTATTTTTCGGCAAAAAAAATAAAATAAAGTGTGAGGCTATAGTGATATATATTACAAATAAAATTCATATCTTTATTTATAAGTTAAACAAGTCGATTCGAACCGCTCAACTTGATCTCACATGAAAATGTACATGAAGAACAAAATTTTACATATTTAAAAAAAAAATGTCATTTTCTTAAATACATAGAAAATCACTTGATCTAAATATTTTGGACCATTAGAAAATAATGATTTTCCATCTATTTAACTTGTAGTTACAAGATACAAAAAAATGTAAATTTTAATATCTCCAAGTATATATAATTCATATGGAGATCATGTTAAACGGTTCATGTTGATTGGTCTGAACTTTAAAAAAAATATTAATCTATAACATGGACCGATATGTAATATGCATATTTCCATAGCATCATTCTTAATATAAATAAAGAAGAGTGTCCTACAAAAATTGTCACTTTTTCCTTAACAGCAAATCCCTTCTGTCAATGCAATGTCCACAATCAAGCACTCTGTATACTCAAGCTCAATATATAGAATAATAACATGAACTCAAATGATAAACATATAATATATATCCAAGCCACATACAGCTTACCTGTCACAGCACAACATTGTCACTTTTTTATGGCGTGAAATACAAATTAAAATTATGTATTCATATATATATATATATATATAGAGTATGGCTAATTTGCTGCTGGCAGCATTTCGGCCAAGTGCTGCCAGCAGCAAATCTGCCATTCTGATGTTCAAACAACCGATCCGAACCGTTCAACATGTTCTAAATATTGAAATGTGCTTGGAGACCAAATTTTACATTTTTTGGAATTTTTTTACTATTTATTAAGCCACTTTGAAAATTCCAGATCCGGGTGAACAGTAAAAACAGTCTGGACCATATGATCTGGAATTTTCAAAGTGGCTTAATAAATAGTAAAAAAATTCCAAAAAATGTAAAATTTGGTCTCCAAGCACATTTCAATATTTAGAACATGTTGAACGGTTCGGATCGGTTGTTTGAACATCAGTATGGCAGATTTGCTGCTGGCAGCACTTGGCCGAAATGCTGCCAGCAGCAAATTAGCCATACTCTATATATATATATATATATATATATATATATTTTTATGTTTGTATGAAGCCATCTTGAAGGCAAATCACACTTATTGATCTCCAAATAGGTAGCCAAGAGATGAGGATCCTCCAGGGACAGAGTGGACCTTAACAGAGGGATGACCATGGTTCTGAGAAAAACAACAAGCAATTAGGAGTTAATAAAAAAAGCCTTCTAATCATACTTACAATATGGGCTTTATTCTTGCAACCAAATTATGGATATCAATCAAGGATAAATGGATTGAAAAGCACAAGGCAGGGTTACTTAATATATAACCATCCTTAACAGGACAAGAAGTAATAAAAAGTTGTGGCTTTACTGTAAAAACTGGCACTGTTAACATAAATAAGCTTCATTAGAGATGATACTTATAAAAAGGTTTAGAATCAAGTTTAACATAAATTTAGCTTCACTGTTTGTTTGCAGTCGAGGCATGCTGACCTAAGCAAGAACTTGATTACAAGGAAACATTTTATATTTGGCCGTTATACTTAAAAACCATGGCATGAAATATGATGTCTACTGAATACAGGTGCTAATGGGAACCAAAAAGTACCTTAGCACAATTAGTTGTGCAAAACTCTTACTGGTTTATGGGAAATGCTGCTAATATACTTGTATAGGCTTGGCTCTTTACAGGCACCTTTGACACGGACCAGCCAAACTAGGATTTGTTGCTACAAAAAAGTCACCAAAGTTAAAAATAAATGAGCAAAATAGAATCAAAGCAAGTTTGGTAATCAAAATGTTACTGCATTGTGCTGTTCCAGCGCTACCCGGTGCATATATTATTGCTGGCACCATTGCAGTACAATGTTGTGTGGCATGGACCAAAGTAAACTTTTTTTCTAACAACGTTGCTGACAACCAAACTCAATACCCTATTTGTTCTCTAACGGTTTTTCCTCGCTCCATACCCAGTTAATTTGATTGGAATCATTTTCATTTCTGATTATTTTCTCTTTAGCATTGTAAATTCCACACCCAAAAGAGTACATACTATTTTGACAATAATTATAATATACAAGAGTGTTGGAAAACCATAGTTGAAAGCCTGCAACTGAAACAAGCCTATATTCATTTTCGTTAAGCATGGTTGAAAACACAACTAGAAGTAACAATAAAGCCTTTTCAAATTTAAATGCACCTAATATCCTTACACAATGCCAAAATCTGAGAGGCAAATTCACTGTTTGATATAGCTCTCATATGCCAATTGCGCTGCCAAGAGATCAACTGCTGCAGTCCCAACAGACTTAAATACAGTCACTTCCTTGTGTCCCTTTCTCCCTTTCTTCTTCCCTCCAGCCATTCAGTCAATGTACCTGCAACATCTTCCCTTCTCAAAATCCCTCTCTTGAATGCCCCGACCAACTCCCCGGCCTCATCCATTGCCACTTCAAAATCGACAAACACTACCTCTCAACAACTCTTCATCATCACACTCTTTCATTGTCAGTGTGAATGCTCCTACCAAATCCAGGTGTGCACCCGGCTTAAGTACCTCCTTTTCAAAATTGGGCTGGACGAATTCGTTGCACAACTCACTATATCTGCCAACCCAATCGCTTCATCTAATTTCTCAGCATAGTGAAAGGTAACAGCAGAATAGTCGGGTTCTTTGTTACGGAGTTCATGAATGAGGTCTAGTGCATTGGAGGGTGTTTGGTTCCAGATGAAAATGTGGTTGATGGAAGGACGGGCAATGCGATGAGTGGAGATAAGGTAGGGGAGAGACCGCCAGAGCGGATGATTAGGAGGGTTTTGAGGGGATGGGAGGGAAAGGAGGGAGGAGGCGAGGGCAGAGATAGCTGAAGTGTGGAGAAAAGTAAGAGAGGTGCCATCGAGAGAGGCCAGGGGAGAGCTAGTGAGGGAGTGGAAAAGGAAAACTGTGGCATGGATGCCAGGAAGGGGATGGAGAAGGGAGGAATTGGAGGGGAACACAGTAACGGCCTTGACAGAGAAGTAGGGGAGCCAGGGATGGGTTTACCCACAAGGCATGAGGAGAAAAGCGGTGGAAGGGGACGGGAGCGTGTAGGAGAGGCGAGGAGAGGAGAGGAGAGGAGGGGAGTGGTGGAGGCGGAGAAGACGGGGAGGTGAGGGGAGAGAAGGGTGGGAGTGTGGGAGTGTGGCTGCGTGGGAGGAGTCGAGGTAAAAAAAATAGAATTCGCATCCTCTGAGATATCTCAAACTTTGAGTATTTTTAGAAACTCTCAACCGTTCAGATACGTTCTGCACGAATCTCAGAGAACAAAAAATACTGTCCCTCCCTGCGCTATCCCCGAAATTCGGTCACGCAAAAGATGAGATATCTCACCCCTTTTAATTACAAGACAAACAAAGCTTGTCTATTATATTACAGACTGACTTGACTAGGGTTTGGTTGGTACTTGCCGTAAGCTTGTCTTTCAGTTGATCAGCGGCGCCATATAAACGGCGAGGAGAGGGAGGTTTGATTCGATAGCAGATCAACAACAATGGCCTCGCCGGAAGTTCCCACGCGTTACAACGGCGTCGCTAGAGAATCCGCCGCCTTCCGCCTCATGAAACAAATGGTATTCTCCTTATTATCCCACTCATTATTATAATTTCTCCATGTATTTTATCCATGACTCAATACAAGCAAATTACACTTTATACATATGGTTGCCCCCTCTCTCTTATCTTGATTCTTGAAAGTCCATGTATCCCTTATCTTGAACGTCCTTCTCTCTCCCATGCATCATATTACACTTGAACAATTTAATCTTTCCCAAATCATGAATGCCTTTCTAATTCCATAAGTTTCTGTTCAGTTTACCAGATCTTGAAACTTCTTTCAAATAGGATGAAGGAGATGACTAACTTTTATGTGGTAGAATAGCAAGGATGTGATTGCTCCTAATAAATGTTTTAGTCATCAATGTAATCAATATCAGATTAAATTCCAGAATTTTGTGCACTCCATGTCAGATAAAAGTTTAGGGTGCTTATTGAACCAGAAAAGTCGAAATAACTACATTTGTTGAGAGGCCACATCAGACTCTCCTCTTCTAAGAAAGTTGTGATGTTTCTTGCTTTAGCTTTGTTGTACTCTGGTCCCTCTGCTTGCATTTTTTTCTTTTTTGGCTCTTTTTTTTACAAAATCTGTAGGATATTATGTTTGAACTGAGAAATTATAAAGCAATTCAGGTGGTTACATCAGCTGTTAACTTTTATTTTCTTTCATTGTATCATTCCTGCAGGGATGGGAAGAAGGTGAAGGCCTTGGAAAGGAGAAACAAGGCATAAAGGGACATGTTAGAGTGAAAAACAAGCAGGACACTTTAGGTAAGCACACTTTTTTAGCATTTTTGCTGTTATGCGTACACTATTTTGGAGTCAAACTGTAAATATTGTTAGTTCCTTTTGTGTTCAACAGGTATTGGTCTAGACAAGCCTAATAATAATTGGATCTTGGATACAACTCAATTTGATAACATTCTTAAAAAATTGAAAGTGGTGAGTGCTATTTATTGATAATGCTACTTCAAAGTTCAATTAGTTATGGAACTCTCAGATCATGCTGACTTGTTTTCTCTTTTCTATTGACAGCAAGGAGCTGAATCAGTTGAAAAGGGTACTTTTCTAAAATTATTATTTCTTTAATTATATGTCTGTACTGTACCAATGTTTTAAGCTCTCTCTGTCTCTCTAAATCTTTGTATAGAAGCTGCTGATGCAACAGAAACCCCTACTAAGGCTGAGAAGAAGGATAAGCCCAAAGAAATTCGTACTAGCAAAGCTCCTCGGCCACAGGGAAGGTTCTTATCTCTATCTTGATTCTTGACTTGTACCTAACTTTTCTGTTCTTTTGGAGTTCTCCATTGAACTTATGTTTTGTTCTCTAAAATTAGGTACAAGAAAAGAGAGTGGGCAAAAAGAGTGAGCGGGTACACAGAGAAGGATCTTCAAGGAATCCTGGGTTCTGTATGATCCTTCCTTCCGTTGTTTAACTTTCTTTTTATTTTGAAGCTAATGGAGTATCTTCCTGTTGGTGTTGTTGTTGCTATTATGTGTCATAAGGAACTTATGATTATAACTACACTTACAGGGAAACAAAGTAGAAGATGATGGACAGAAGAATCTTGATTTGAACTCTGGTCCATCAGATTTGGAAATTATTGATCTTAACGATGACGAGGAGGCAGGTAAGCAATTGCAATCTTTTTATTGCTCTGGGTGTTATTTTCTTCTTCCTTTTTTGTTTTGTTTTGGTACACTTTCATAATGTCTAATACTGTCCTTTTGTATTATAGTGGTGTTAGTCTCGGATTTTGGAAAGAAAATGTGGTTCCAAACTTCCAATGAATAGGCTGGGCACTTAAGTCCTTTTTTATTAAGTGTTTCTACTGTGTAGTGTTCATCTGGGTTTACGGTCATAAGTAAATCAGGAATAATTCAAGGTTTAAATGATAGGATTTAGTCGAGGCCAAAATGGCAGTCTCAAATACAGAGATAATGGCAATTTTCAACATACTAAGATACCAGGAGTTATACTATTTTATTTCTGCATAGCACATATTTGGGGAATAACAGATTTGTGAATGTTTACTCTTACAAAGATAAGAATGTGCAAATGTTGGTCATGTGATATCTTGTGGTTTGATCCATGCAATTGTGTATGTTGAAGCATAACTCTGGAATATATCTGTTCAAGATTTGTATATTAAAAGTTTAAGATACATCAGCTGGAGCTCAGATGCGTATCAGGGTATTATAGTCCAATAATATATGGCTGATTATGAATCCATGGTTCTTCAATTATAGTTCTGTTGCCTATTGGTCTATTTATAATAATCTTGTTTGCCAAGTTAAAAACTTAAACGGACAAAATAGTTAATAAAAGATTTTCATTTTATATTGTTCAAATGGGCAGTTGTACCGGAAATAAAGGCTGACTGGTGGGGGCACAAGCAAGGGTTCATTTTTGGAGGGCTTCTTGGAGCACGATCTAATAAATTATGCAAAGCTAAAAGTTCAGATGACAACTCTGCATATATCCGCAAGACTTTTGCTGAAGAAGATCAAGAAAATCTCTATAATCTGGTCCAGGTACCTTTTACTGGCTTAGATTATTCTGACTCTTTGGGGATGAGCATTTTTTTTATGAACACTACATTCACTGCAGTGATGCAAATCACTGAGATAATTTATTGTTCTTATTGCACTTTGTGTTGCTGACAACTTAAGTTCATTGAACAATGCTTGTATTTTTGTTGTTACGATTGATACTAGGTAACTTGTTTGAGCATATTCATATGCGCAAGTTTTTCAATTAATACTTTGTAAATTGTTTGAGCATATATCTTCAAAATTATGTATTTCTTCAGGAGTCTCTTCCTATGCATTCTACTCTAATTAACTGATGGTAACTTGGTGAGTTTGATTCAATTTATTGATCAAATCTTGCACAGTTCATTCAGCTGTTATTGGTATATTGTAAGATCAACATATTTGCCATTTACAGGATAAAGCAACAGCAGGAAGACAGGGACTAGGCATTAAGGACCAGCCCAAGAAAATTGCTGGAACCCGCTTCAAGGGCCAAAAAAAAACTTTTGGTTGTGAAAGTGATGAGGAAGACTCAAGTGAGTTGACTGATCTAAAACCAAGTGAGGACACAAATGAGGATTCTGGTCAAACTGTCTCTAATAAATCTAAGATAAAGATTAAGAATCTGTGCAAAACAATTCTTCATCAGGTAGCTGGCTATCTTTGGTTGCGTGTTTTTTTTTTTCTCTTCAAGATTCTAGTAGCTGACATGGGTTATTTAATTCAGGCACCTTCACAATCTCTTAAGCTAAAGGAGCTTAAGGCGCTTATTGATGAGCATTCTGAAATGGTGTTTTCCAAGTTCTCTTCTAAGCGCGAAGCTTTGACTTTCCTAAAGAAGAAGGTATGCTTTGTTCTGATATCAGAAGGTTGTGTTTCTATGTGTTATTAAAATTTACTATATTAGACAAATCCAAGCATAATTTATCACCAGTGCATTACAGTATTGTATCAGTATTGAATTTGTACAGTATTGTAATCCTGTGGTGTGCAGCTTGGCTTAGGGGTAAATTTTTCCTTGGTCACTAAACTAGTCTCCCTTGGTAAGATAATGGCCGATCACCTTCGATTTATCACTGAGATAAGTCACTGAACTTTGAATTTGGTCTAATCAAGTCACTATGTTATTTTTTAAATCAAAAACTGAGTGCTAGTGTCACTTCATGTCAGCAAAAGGTTCTCCAAATCAACAAGATAGTTTTCAAGTTATTAGCATCAGCAAAATATGTCAACATCATCAGACTTATTGGGACAAATTGAAAGTTCAGTGGCTTGTGGGGGACAAATCAAATTGTAGTGACCAATTTATTACGAAGGGTAAAGTTGGGTGATCTCTGGGGAAATTTGCCTTGGCTAAGAGATGTCCATGCCAATGTTCCGGAGCATTAGTTCTGATTAATTTGGTTGGACTTGAGATTTCAGGGAGGGAATCCCAATAAGGGTGTTAGTAAGATGATGAAAATGAAAAAAAGCTGATGCGTTGTTATTTGATCAATTGCAGCTAGATGGAAACAAAAGGTTCAGAGTGGAGGGTAAGAAAGTATGCCTGATCTAATTTAGGGATATAACTTTTGTAGTGTGCTTCTATAGGGTAACAAAAGGTTTGCAGAGGTGAAAATTTTGCAAGGTGCTATTAATACGTAAATTAAAATTGTGGCATGAAATTTTGAAAAAAAAATAATATTCATTAGAATGACAATTGTATTGTTGTAATGTTATCTCGTATAGTTTTGTAATTTTTTTTGAAGAAAACCTCTCTGGATTGTTGTTTTCAGCTCGTCTATGTACTCAGCAACGATACATTACAATTTAAATTACTATTTGAGATGTGATTACTTTACCTCTGATAAAGGAAGTTTATCAGCATGTGAATTAGCCTATATTGATTCATTGAATATCTATTGAATAATATAAAATTATCGATAGATAAGGAAAGAGGGGACTATGTATTATGTTGCGGTTTGACAAACCGGAAAAATTGATAGTGGAAGGCCAAAATGGAAAATTTTAATAGGTAGGGGTTTGAACCAGTCCTTCCAAATTGATTAACATATGCATTTTTGTTTAATTAAATTCATCATAAAACGGTCCGATTCAATGGTAATGGTAATGGTAATGACAATGGTAGCAATAAACGGAGCGTCTAAACATTTCCTTAAATTAAAAAGCTTTACAAAAGTAAGATTGTTTAAACCTAAAAAATGATAAAATCAACATATGTGGATAATCACGACGCAATGCCATGATGGCGGAATTCATATCACCGACGGTACCGTAATAGGGAATCTTTTACAATTACTTACCGTTCTTTTTAACTTGGCACGTATCTCAAAGCCCAATAATACTGCCTCCTCAGTCAGCCCGAATCCCAAACCAGCTGAGAGTTAATCTCAACCGTAAATAGCTAATTGTAAAATAGAATCTTTTACGGTACCGTCGAGGATATGGACTCATGATGGCAGATTTTTTTTAAAAATAGTAATTAAAATAATTAATTTTAAATAAACAACATGATTACTCCGTTTTTTACAAAAATCATAAGAACCGAATTGCCAATTCGGTCCGATGGCATTTTTTTTCTTCGGACCGAATTGGCAATTCGGTCCACCTCAATTTCACAATATATCCCATTAAACCGTGCTGCCTTCCATGTAATTCCATCTGGACCAAGTTGGCAATTCGGTCCAGAGGATTTTTTGGCTGGACCGAATTGCCATCTCGGTCTAAGGCCATTTTAACTCCAGACCGAAATGACATTTCGGTCCAGAGCAAAATTCTGTCAATGATCACTTTTTTATTCTTCTTCACCTTCTTCTCCTCTCTGGATCATTTTTTCCTGAGACAAAGAGCTGCTTCTTCCCGAGACCTTCGTGCTTCTCCATTGTGCACAGTTTAAGTTTTCCAAATTACAGATTGGCCCCTCCATTGTGCCTCTAGCGTTCGTCTGAAGATTGTAGTAAGTTTTTTTTTTCAATTATGATCATATTTTAGGTTGTAAAATTAAAAATTATCGAAGGTTGATTGTGAAAATTTTTGTTCAGAAAATGTCTCAAGTATTAATAAATGTGTACCACAAAACTCGAAATTACAAACGCACCGACCTGCACATTTTCTGTTACTAACTCAACTAGTCTTGATGAGCTAAGAAGACAGGTATATGTTGGCATTTGTTTGCTCCCTAACCGGTTCGATCTGACAATCAGCGCACGTTTGAACACGGCACCACCTGACTCAGCAGAAAAATACCAGTTGTTCAACATAGACCACGAAATGATCTGGCATATGGTGCTTGAGAATGCCACTCCGTACTGAATTTTAAACTTCTTGAATTAGTGGTTGAGTCAGTACCAGTTGTTAGTCAGACCAATTATATGACCCATACCCGAGTAGTGTACTTGGAACTAGCAGAGACATACCGGTGAATGATTCACCCATACATTGTGATGAAACCACCGAAATACCCCCAGTTGATTTGCATAATTATTTTGACCAGCTGAATAATGATACTGGCTCAGAGACAAGCTCTGACCCTGGTGACCCGGTTGTCAGGAAAGATGATATGGCCGAAATTGAGGATCAGATTAGGATGGAAGAAGTAAGGAAGGAGTGACAATCGTCTATTCCTTTTATTAAATGGGGATTGTAGCATCTTTGTTCGGCATTTCATGACGATGTGTCGATGCCGTACAAGGATGAAGCATTTTTTAGTTATCCACCCAAAATCGACGGTCCATTTTCGGTGGGACAGATATTTGAATCCAAAGCTAATCTTAAATCGAAGTTGAGTGAATTTGCCATGTATAATAACTTAGAATTACAACAAACTCAGAGCAATCGTAAGGTCTATGTGGTTGTATGTAGAGCGGAGAGGTGTCCTTGGAGGTTATACGCAAGAACCACTGAGATGGGCAATTGGACAATTGCAACAAACCCATACGCGCACAATTGTTACAGTACTGCTTGTACAGCAGACAGTCGTCAGATGACTGCCAGAATGATTGCAGATATAATCAAACCAGGTCTTATGGAGGACCTGGAGATGTCAATAAAAGCATGTCGAATTGCAGTTAGACAGGAGTACAAAATGGTTCAGCCTTCATACAACAAGATTTGGAGAGGGAGGGAGCTAGCTATTGCCGATTTATTTGGTTCTTGGGAAAAAGCTTACGAACTGCTACCTTCTATGCTCGGTGCAATCCAGATGTCTAACCCAGATACAAAATACAGAATTGAGCACGAACCATCTACAAAGTTGGGAACCCATATTTTCACCCGTGTGGCATGGGCTTTCGGTCCATGCATTCAATCCTGGCCATATCTCCGCCCAGTTATAAGTGTAGATGCTGGACACCTATCCGGCAGGTACAAAAGAAAACTATTCATGGCATGCGCTTATGATGCAGAACAACAATTACTGCCAATAGCATTCGGAATTGCGGAAGAGGAGACTTCATCTAATTGGGGCTGGTTTATGCAATTTGTACGCGAAGATGTTGTCGGCCCCGGCCGGGTATGTGTTATATCAGACCAGCATGCTGCAATCCGTTCAGTGTTTGATCGACCTGATTTAGGGTGGTGTGAGGAAAGGGGTGAAGCAGTTCATTGATTATGTTCTCATCATATTGCGTCGAATGTGTATAAGTTGTGCAAGGACAAAATAATCAAGGATATTTTCACTGTGTTTGTGGGTAAGATGAAACCTTGGAGGTTTAATGAGGGTATGAAAATGATAGAAGGTAGGAGTATTACTACTCACCAGTACATCATGTGGTGTGGTAAAATGTTGCAAAATATTTTACCGGTAACAGTAAGCCCCACAGACAGCTGACATCTTCCAGTGTCACTGTTCACTCTCCCACCGGAAGATGAAAAGTATTCGTCTCGGGCCTCCACCTCTCGACGAGCGCAGTGATAAACCCTTTATCAATATGACAATGCGTCACATCCGTCATCTGGTACAAGCCTAAATACACCAAACCTTGTTTCATCCGAGGTTGGTAATTAACGCCCATTTGCCGAGGACCAGGACGCAGTGCATGATCAGGCTGGAACGATAATTTCATGCAAAATAATGTAAAGAACAAATACCCTTGTATTCGCCATCGAGATCCTGTGTTGTTCATTAGGCAATTGCAACAAGGGTTGTTCAGCAGCCATTTTGCACTACAATATAAATAAAATTACAACATAAGAAAACTCCAATTAGTTAACAAATCAAAAATTCCATTAGCTAATTTACTCTACATACAAAATTAAAAAAACCTACAATTAGTTAAATTATACTAAAAAAAACTAAATTACACTAAACAAACTAAATTATTCTACATTTATTTTAAAAAAAAAAATTATGACCAAGATTACTCTACATGCAAACCAAATCATTCTACAATTACTAAACACTAAATACAATAAATTTATACACTAAATTACTCTAAATATTTATACAATTTATTTACACTAAATATTTATTCACACTAAATTTATTTGCACTAAAAATTTATACAATTTATATACAATTTATTTACACTAAATATTTATTCACACTAAATTTATCTACACTAAATATATTTACACTAAATTTATTTACAATTTATTTACACTAAATTACTCCAATTACTTTAACTATTTATACAATTTATTTACACTAAATATTTATACAATTTATTTACACTACAATACACTAAATTACACTACAATAAACTAATTTACACTATAATACACTACAATACACTAAAAAAAAACTAATTTACCCTACATACAAACTAAACTAAATAATTCTACAAAAAAAATTAAAATTCGGATTTTTTTTTCAAATTAAAAATTTACACTACAATACATGAAATTACACTACAATACACTAAAAAAAACTAATTTACTCTCTATACAAACTAAACTAAATAATTCTAGAAAAAAATTATAAAATTCGGATATTTTTTTCAAATAAAAAATTTAACCACATACCTAACGAAACTTGTAGATCTGAAGTTCTTCTTGCTCTCCTCTCAAAACTATACTCAAATATGTAATTAGAATAAAAAATGACGAAGATTTGAGGGGGTTAAAATTTAATTTTTTTTTTTTTTTGTCTCGGGTAGGGGAAGAGGAAGAAGTTTTGGGTAGGGGAAAAAAGGAGAGGGAAGAAGGAAGAAGGGAAGGGAAGGCCGAGGCATTGGGTAAATAAAATATGGGGACCGAGTAGCCATTTTGGTCTAGCCAAAAAAACGCTGGACCGAAATGGCAATTCGGTCTGGCCAATTTTGAGATTTTCTGTGGCTTTGTTTGTACAACCCGGTGAAATTGCGCTGGACCGAATTGTCTATTCGGTCCAAAGAAAAAAAAATGCCATCGGATCGAATTGGCAATTCAGTTTTTATAGTTTTTGTAAAAAAACAGAGTAATCATGTTGTTTATTTAAAATTAATTATTTTAGTTACTGTTTTTAAAAAAAATCCCCGCGACGGTCAAACACCTTATTCTCTCTTAGCGCACCTAATTGTTCGGGACAATTGTGGCGGTCGTTGGTATCTGACTACATGCAACATTATAACAACGTGAAAAAAAAATATTGGACGATTTCGCTATCCATGAAAGGATAGAACCATACAGGCAACAGATAACGACCATTCCAGTCCGCCAATTGTATTATTAATGTGAGAAATAGTGAAGAGACGGCCTCATGTCGGTTGGCCACACCAAAGCGCAATAAGAATCGCTGTGATGTATGGTCCGCACTGTCAGGACTGGAGAGGAATCATAACGCTAGAATGGAGAGCTCATACCAGCGAGTCGTTGATGAAGTCGTAGTTGGTCGTTACACCATATCAGCGATTACGATTTATACACTGATGTTTCGCGTCATTAGTGATTAGAGCCAAGTACTGAACCGCTTTTGTAATTCTTCATTATATAGTTTCATCTATAAATGAGGAATAGGGGTGGCCAGAACCCCTTTAGACCTCCATATCCAACACCATTGCACTCCAATTTCTTCAGGGTCAAACCCCTTTTTCTCTGCGTTCATTCTTGTGCCGTGAAATCAATACAGTGAATTGTCTTAGTAATTTCTATGTTCTACATCAACTTCGGCTTTCGCCATTTGTATCCATATTCTAACAGATTTATAAAATAAAGTTCAATTATGTGTTATTTGTTCGATTTCTCACTCTGATTGATTGTGATCAAGATTGTGACACTTTGCAGTATGTCATGTGAACATGTGATCGTATACAGACTACAGAGCCTTTGCATTGCCATCTTATGCAGCTACTCTGGTGGGTATATGTGCGACCCCTGTGCTAAACTATGTCATTGGCTACTGGTGCAAACAATAATTAATTTCAAAGTAAAAGAGTTCATTAAAGACCGGATTAATCTTTTCCAAAGGCCTAATACACAAAATATTCAAAGATACATGCAGGATAATTGGCCCCACTGCGCACAAGTACTATAAATACTCTTGCCTTTAAATTGACAAAACTGAAAGGCAAGGTATCTTGCTTACTCAACAACCATAAAATAACATAAACTCTAATTGGATGCAAAGTACTCCAAACAAACTCTCTACACAGCTCTTGTAGACCAGTCCTTTATGTTGCAGCCCTGAGCATCAATCTGTACAACAAAAATAAACCCAGGTCAAAGCAAAAATAAAATGCAACAAAAATTTATATGGAAATGCTTCTGACATCAAAAGTTTGGCTCCAGAGACCAACATCCCATCTCCCCCCCCCCCCCCCCCCCCCCCCCCCCCCCCCCCCCCCCCCACACACACACACACACACAACACACTTTGTCTTTCAGCTTTTGCAATTTCTCAATGCAGTCATTATTGGCCATCAAATTCAAAAGAATAAAGAGATTCCAAAAATACTCCCTTGATATAGATTTTGACCAATATATAAAGAACAGTGCCATATATTCAACATCAAAAAATTATATTAAAAAAATATAGTACATTAACCTAGTCAATTATTTGCTTACATTTATTTACAAGCTGTACAGGAGCTGCCTTCACCGAATATTGATTTAGAACTATCCAATTAGAAAAAGGGCTAAATTTTAGGTATCAGGTCTGGCTATCCTCCTTGAGACCCTTGCCGAGCAAATCGTAGTTGATAGATGCAAGCTGTGACAGGTTCTGTTCACCATAAAGCAGTTAACAATAAACGGTAAGCTTCTATCTCATTGAATCGTTCTTAAAATATTTTAGATAAGTACTTTTCTTAGGTTACTTTGCAAAATAAATAAAAAGGAAGCACACAAACATATCCCTCATACAGGAGAATAAATCAATGTGGGCATTTGCAAAATAGATATACAAAACATGGACTGGCTTGTGAGAAGTACAAAAATTACCACTTGGCGGTCTTTCAAAGGTTATGGAACAGACCATAACCATATTAAAATGAAATATATTGTCAAATATAATATATATTTGTACTAATTATAGAATTTTTTTCCAATTATTACCTTAAATGAGAAATTACTGAAGGAATAATTAACTGAAGTGCCAGAATATAACTCAGCAGCAAGGCCTCCGCATTCATCCCCCTAAGAAGAATTATAAAGATAAAACAATAGAAGTTATTCTATCACCAAAACATACAGTGTAAAAAGAAAAAAACTTTGGGATAGAAACATACCACATCATCTTGACGATTGCTTACACAGCTGCTGCTGCCGCTGACAGACCCATCATCACTAGAGACCTCTTGTTCATAGCCTTCCAATATGTTCTCATCAGATGGATTCCAAGAGTAACGGCTTGTGAAATAGCTAGTGTCAAAAGCACCATCAGAAGAGGGAACAAATGCTGCCTGTAAAAGAACAAGAAAGTTCAATGTCGACTATATAAAAAATCCCTTGTCTAACATATACAGACAAATTAATATGCCCAGGTATCTAACCTTTTGCCTGGCCAATGTGTCCCAGTTGATATCCTTGAAAAATATGTGTTGCTTGACCTAAAAGAATGGTGTGTTTTAATTTCATAATACTAATTAGAACACAAAATTTTGGAACCAAATTATTTGGAGAAAATTGTATAATTTCTAGCAAAAATAACGTACCTCTGAAGCACCTTTTGCTCCAAGCCGTTGATGAGGGTCCTCGGTCAATAACCTGTAAATGAGTTACGCATACAGAATAGCAAAAATCAATACAATAAGAATGCACATCAGATGAAGTAGAAGATTACCGAGGATTTTACCATTACAATAGGGGAAAAAGGTTTCCTACTTGTCAATTAAATCAGCAGCTTCCGTGCTCATCTCTTCAGGTACTCGAGGCCAAGGAATCTTCCGATTCAAAATATTGTCAAAGATCATCTAGAAAACAAGGAACACAATTATATATTCATATTAACATAATTTCCCACCAGCAAAGCATCCAATTCCATGTTCAAAAAGTTTAGTTTCAAGCTGGATGTGTTCCTTTTACAATTCAATCCAATTCTACAATTGTTAAGCAGTTCATACTCGAGGAAAAAAAAGTTGCACTCACATATGTGCATGACATGCTAATTCTTAGTAATTGCCCTATATATAAGAAAGGTATGGTATCCAAAAGAAAGAACATATAACTGCTAATGCTGATTAAATTGATGGTAAAGCTAACGAAATGAAACCTCTGGATGTTCAGCATTGAAAGGAGGTATTCCAACAATGAGCTCAAATAAGACAACCCCTACAGACCACCAATCCGCACTAGCACCTGTTTAGTGATTATTATAAAAAAAAATGACAACCAGTATAGGTTAAATACTGATTGATGTGCACCAGCTCCACACAAAGAGAGAAAAATATTTGGTCATCGCTACCAGTACTGGAGTACACTAAAAGAAAATGCATTGTATCCATAAAACTGGGCTCATTTTATCTTGTTTCATTGATTATTAATGTTCTCAATATATTAGCATAATAAAAGTAACAGCATAGGGATAGGCAAACGAACCATGCCCTGTGCCCAAAAGGATCTCAGGGGCCAAATAATCAGGAGTACCAACAGCAGATCGCTTCTTTCGCCTTTCAATCTGATCTTCTTGTTCATAACCAGAAAAGTCAGGATCATGCTCATGCTCATGGTCATCCTCCGCATATAATGAAGTCCCACTGACTGCTGGGCCAGACAGGTCGTCTGTGCTGTTGATCAGACCAACCTTAGACAGACCAAAATCTGTCAACTAAGAAAAATGTAAAGAAGAGTTCTTAGGAGTTACAATATTATAAGATGCAAAGACCACATTTTCAACAAACTATGAAAATGTTACCTTTATATGGCCATCATGAGCAAGCAACAAGTTATCGGGCTTTAAATCTCGATGTACAATACGATTTGAGTGCAAGTACTCCAAAGCAAGAACCTTACAAAAAATTACTCCAACTTGAGAAAATGATGTACAACGTCAAGAGAGAAACAAAAGGAACTTCAATTACCAAAGAAGAAGCAACTTACTACTTCAGCAATATATATTCGAGCAACATCCTCATCCAAACAGCCTAAATTTCTAAGTAGAGAATACAGGTCACCTCCATTCAAATACTCCATTACAAGATACAGGTTCTCTCGAGACGTAAAAGAATAAAAGAAACGCACCTATCAGAAACAGGAAGTGGATCAAATACAAAGTGCTTGGTAAAGAGAGTTAACAATAAGAAAATTGTGAGAAAGCGAATTTTAACCAACTGACGCACCACAAATGGATTTCTGACAGTGATTAGGATGTCGCGTTCGGCTAATATACTCTCAACAGCATTTTTTCTGATCATATCAGCCTTTTTAAGGACCTGGTCACAATTAGGACAAGATTATAATATTAAATAGTTTCATAACCCCAAGCATCATCAAGGCAAGTTTATAAAAGGTGTCATTTTAGTACATAAATTTTGTTGTTTGTGTCAGTTTTGGTTGTTCTGCTTTAAGTTCCATTAAAAAAGAAAAAGGGCACAACAACATCTGTACAAATGCCAGTACCAAAAAAATGATATATAGATACTTATGAATGAGCTTCCAAAAAGTTGCTGATTCAATTAACTATATACAACACAAAATATTTGACCCATATATGCCTCTAAAAGTTCTTACATTACATATTGCACCAAAAACTACAATGGAAATCTCAGACCAAAAGGATACTAGTCATAAACATTGAGGTATATTTTAGACATTGTAAACTTGAGTGGTAGAGTGGATTTCCTTTTAACCTTGGAGAACTTGTGTTTGTAATGAATTCAAAAGGGTAACCCAAAGAAGTGAAAGAACCCATGTTTGTATCTATTTCAACAAAATTTACCTTTATAGCAAAGAGATCTCCAGTTGTTCTTTTCTTGGCCAGGAATACCCGACCAAATGCCCCACGACTGATTGGTTTTATAATTTCAAAATCATCAATTGAAGTACGATCCTTGATTGGATGGACCGGGCTCGCCCGTAAGCTGCGCACAACATCATCCTCTTCATCCATTACCGTGCTTTGTGAATCAACCTTTTCATCAACAGAGTCACAGAGCTGCAAATACTTCTCTCTATTTCAATTGCAGAATGTAAAATACATCAAATTATATTGACAATAATAAGGGTGCATCTATGTCAAAAAGCATACCTAAAATAGGTTGTTTTAAATAAAAAACAAAAAAGAAACAGACTGTTCAATACTGCTCCAGTCATGGCGGATAGTGATGGCATGGAAAGGGGAGCTTACTTGTGTGTTTTTCTTGCTTGAACTCCCCCAATTTGTAATAAGTTTGTAAAAGCATCTTTCAAAACTAATAATGCAGAAAATTTACTAGTTTTATAGGTGGACCCCAGAATTTATGGTTTGTGCAGGGACCAAGGTTTAAAATAGTGTTCAGGCGGTCCTTAGAGCTGAGAGGTTCATTTAGCATTTAGCAGTCAGCAGCGATAAAACAATCGATACACCACAATATAGGCATGTCTTTTAAAATAAACTTTTTTCCTGTTTTAAGTATATCAATTACGAATATGATGTACTAATTATGGCATATAACTTAACATAGAATGTCGTTGAAAAAGAAACAGACTGTTAAGGGTTTGCTTCGTTCTTATTTTATAATCATTAAGACGAAATGAAAAATACAGAAACTTTACTAAACATATGGTCCAATAATAACATAATATCATTATATGGGTCTTGAATGTATAGTTTAATGAGTCCAAACTGAAGAAAAGGTGCTGCTATATTCCCTATATTGGCAAAAACCACTAGCAATGTGAATTTGCATATTTTGTGGTAGGACTCAAATGAACAATAAAGCGTGTTTAGCAGTGATAAAGCGTTATATTCAAAAGCCTGGCAGGGACATAAGACATGTATTTGAGTTTAATAGACCACTAAAAATGTGAATTTGCATATTTTGTGGTAGGACTCAAGAACAATAAAGCGTGATTAGCAGTGATAAAGTGTTACATTTAAAAGCCTGGCAGGGACATATGACATGTATTTGAGTTTAATAGGGTTAGGAAAGAAAATTTTCAAAACAAAAAAAAAAACTACAGAGCTTACTGGTGTAGCTTCTCTATACGAACACCAAATGTTTGAACTGTCAGAGCCTCGTGCTTCCTCCGGCCAATTACTTCTTGCAAATCTTCCATGCAAGAAACCAGGTAAGGCGAGGATTTCTCTTCATAAAGAGACGTAATTGCTATACAACGTGCAATATCAGCAAGCTCAATAATCTGTACCATTTTGACACTAAAATTCAGATGCCACATATATAAATCCTGGTCAATGCCTGATATCCCCAACTCAGGAGCTACTAATGCTATGTTTTTTTTAAAGACAGATATGATACCTGAGGTATATCATCAGCCTCAGCAAGCGCATTCCTCCCAGTGAGAAGCATGTCAAAATGATTCGATCTAGGGGTGGTAAGTGGCGATCTAGGTGTCATTGAGCCAGCCGAAGAAGTAGCCATTCCCTGATCAGATTTTTGTCCAAAGCGTGTCTTACAAGTCATAGAAGGTAAACCCTTCAAATCATCGAAACATAAGGGGTTAATATCTCCATCTTGAAAACAATCTAGCATATCAGTTGATCCTCTCCTCGACCAATCACTAAGCTTAGGGGAGGGCCCACCATCAGATTCACCATGCACACTGGGGTTCATGTCCTTCTGCGAGTAAGTCTCTATTAACTTTTCTAGCATCTCAGCTATTCGAATCAACCTCTCGTCAACACTTAAACCCTTCTGGTCACATTTATCAGCTATGGCACATACTTTGGAGTGGTCTTCTACATATTGTGTAGGTACATATTCTTCGCAAATGCGACACATAATAGAGCTCTCTTCTGAAACACATGGTTGGTCAGGCCAGTACCCCCATGAGACCTTTTGCTGATTCTTGTCTGAAGGAATAACGGACAGGTGAATAGAAGATTCTACAGAGCTAGGTATTTCAGGTGTACTGGCACCTGCACTTGTACCTACAGGGATAGTCCTTTTCTGACTAGATGGTGGTTCCTTTTTCACCACTGGAGAGGGAAGTGGCTTCCAGGAGGTCATCTTTTCTCTGCTAGAAGAAGGCGGCTCCATTGGGGGTAACAAGTCGGTAACAGGTTGTAACTCATGACTCTGTTTCCATTTTAAACGCTGCTCCTGGCTATAGGACTTTCTAGAATTTGCTGCATTGTCGATGCTTTTTCTTGGCTTAGGCCTCAAAGCAGCTTGTCTGTCAATTGACTGCACCACTTTTGGCCCCTTCAAATCTAACACTACCTCATCTTCAGCAAAGCCATTCTCCTTATGAAACTGGAGTAACCTAGTGCACCGGGTAAGTATGAATAGCATACGAGTATACAGCTTTTTTAGTACACCCATTGGCAAATCCTGTCTGTGATCATCTAGGTCCTGCACAATCCCTTCACACTGGAGCCAAAACTCACCAGGTGTCATCATAGAACAGCTTCGAGCAAGTATCAGCAAGTCTTCTAGGGTTTCCTTCCACTCCGGGTGTGTTTCAGTTGATTTCTCCATTATGCCAAGTAGTTCTCCTGCAAAAATTGCCAGGTCAGAGTCCACCTCCTCCTTGGCCTTCTCAAATTTCACCTGTATGCTCTTCAACACCTCCTGAAATATAATTTTAGGTCTCATGTTAAAATTTAGATTTCAGATTAGAAGCAGAAGGCCCCCAATAATTGGTAGATGACTTCTGTAAACCGTTGCTACAAAATTCTTCAGAGGCAATTTCTTAAGCCAGAAGTATATTTAGAGGCCAAATTCAAGTAGAATGCCAACATGCCCATCGGAGTTAAGAGCACAATTTTAAACAGAAGCAGCGACTGGAATCATACAATGCATATAATCCATATGCGGTTATACTTGCGAGTGGGCCCCAGTATGAAATGGTACGATAGGGTTGCCCTAGTTATAATAAAGAACCACACTTCACTCCTCGAAAAGATTAAAAAAAAACAAAATAAATTTAAATTAGGGAGGGATCAAGTGACAATGGTCCTCACAATATCTCGTAAATCAACTCAAATAAGGTAGATAATTAAAAGGTAAATTTATAGGTACGTTGTTGAGCATATAGATAGCCCACCAATCAAATTTCATGCAACTCGAGTATCATTTGGTGATGCAAGGACCATTAATTTCAGACTGCTGAGAAATTCAAATCACTTAATTAACGGGTAAATTATGCACCAGATCACATGAATTTTTATAGGCATGAAATATGGGCCAAACAGGCAATGGCTATAATGTTAGAGTTCAAATTTAATTTTTATTTTTCATGGTTGATAAAATTGTCAAGACAAACTATTGTCAAGTGATCCCTACCCATTAATATAATGGGACAATCCATATAAGAAATCACTAAGAGTTCGTAAAGGTGCCATAACAAACTAAAAACCACAAGGCTTTACGAAAAAATATCACCTTTAAGTTGTAAACACCGCGAGGCTTCCAAAAGTTGGGATATGGCCTCACTCCTTTAGAATTCAACTCATGTGAAAAGCTTTTTATATCACCTGGACCCTTCTTCCTTGGTGCACTTGTCGCTTGCATTATGGCCTTGAAGCGAGGCGACTCGGATTCTTTTGGAGTGTCATATGGATCTGATGTGGACTGCATAATTATATGTTAACATCATCAATCCAAAAATTACTACTACACTTTGATGCCAGCCTCAACTCAAAGTTGAACTTGTGCTTATGCTAACAATAGTAAATGTTGTGTCCTTGGATAAAAATCTCCACACTTACAGATGAGAGAGGTTTTCATAATAGTTTTCATTCAATATGTTTTGTAGTGTACAAGCCCTGTCGCTGCTGAACATGAACTGAGATACTACCATTGAGAGGAGCTTAGTATTGGCTGTTTGTTATTTCATTTTTGTTTTCTCTTTCAAGGGTATACTAGGAGATACTTGTAAGTAGTGCATGTCCTAAGACACACAGTAATTATTATACTTATGGCACTCGGAATTTATCTGGGTTAAGAACATTTTATGATTTTCAGAAAGCAAAATTTTCATAAATAATACTATTCCTCTGACAAATAGGATCTCACATTAAAAGAAACAGTAGTTTGGGAAGAAATTTTTTGTTGGGGCAAATTAAGTGTCCGCTGCATGTTCCAAATATTCCTTTATTCCACAATTATTTATGTGAAAGACTTGTTGCAATATAGGAAATGCATTCTTGAAACAATTACATTGCAGTTCAATAATTACCTCGGATTCAGGAGTGAAAGGAGCAGGGCTTTTTATCTCATCAGCATGGCTTCTTGATGTGCTGAGTTTACCTGAAGTGGCAAGTGGGACCCACATTTTAGTTAGTTAGGTAGTTCAAACAGTAACTAGGAGTTGACAAACTCTGCTTTGCTAAATTAGGCTATTGCTGGCTATATGCAAATAGATTGGAATGTCGCTATGCGACTTGCAAAATCCATTAGTGCAATCTATTTTTTGACATCACCCGATTTATACAATTTCAAGCCAGATGTTGGACTGGTTCAAGCACTTAGCTATATACTCAAAATCCAAAGTCTGGTGAAAGTGAAAAATTACAAACAATCTTAAGAGTTTTCTATTGCATTTATGCATGGACAGATGGAGTAAAACAGATTATTAAACAGACCTTTTATTTTTCAACAATGTGCAAAAAGGTCCATTATAACAAAAATACTATTTGTAAAAATATACCTAACATTTCTGGCAAAACAGGGAAACAATTTTTTTTTCTTTGATTTGCCTAGACAAAATGACTACCTGATTTTTCGGGCAGCGGCAGTTGAGCATCAAGCCCCAATTTCTTGTCAGCCACTTTGACATCCTTCTTACCTGATGAAGAGGTAGAAGTATTTAGAGTGGTTGTATCAGTCTGGCCTCTGGATAAGTTACTACCAGTGCCAAGGCCAGACATCCTGTGGTCCCCGCGTAGTCCTTCCTGAAGCAAGGGGCCGGATCTGGTCTTGATCCTGTTTAAGCCTAGAGAAGAAGCTAATATAGGGGATAGATAGGGGTTGGTGGGGTCTTTTGGTGCTTCTGGTTCTTTGATGTCTTTGTCTTTGTGTTTTTCCTTGTGCCTGTGCTTTGTGGAGGAGGCAAAAGAGGAGGAGGAAGAGGGGGAGGGGGTGGAGGCGGGGGAAGGGTCGGATTTGACCTTCTTTTTGTCGGATCTGGTAGATGGGCTGCCTTTCTCTTGAGTGGGAGTTTTGGGGCTGTTGGAGCCGTCAGGGCTGGATTTGCGGGAAGAAGAGAAGAATCTTCCCTTGAACACCATCTTCGATTAATTGTTCTGGTGGGGAGAGTTGCTAGGTTATCTGTTGCTCTAGAGGTCTGGTAGGGAGAAGAGAGGGAGCTACTACGGAGGAAGAGGAAGAGTCAGAGGAAGAGTCAGTCGGAGTAGTCGGTGGAGGAGCGGAGGGAGAGCTAGTGCCTACTGGGAAAGGAAGAGTGAAAAGAGGGGTAAGAGAGTCAGAGAATAAGAAACTGATTCAACTCTCCTCTCCATTTCACTCAAAACCGGAAATGTATCGTTCTTCATATTGGCTGCTTTCTTTTTTCCGAAAGCCGAAAGGGGAGGGGGAATAATCAAAATAATAGAAGAGGACTGGAGTGGTGGGGAATTGCGTGTGGATGGCAGCGGAATGGATGGAACAAGTAATGTAATGAATGGGATTGGAATTGGACTATGCCACCTCTCTGACTCCACTACAAGTCTACAACTGGAGTACCACCGGTTGGTTCGTATGGCCCGTCGCAGTGTTCGTTATACATTTCAACCACGTCGGATCGGGTCCTCGACTCCTTTGTGCAACGCAGTCTACGGAGATAATGAAATTTGTGCCTCTTCCAAGTTCAGACTTGCTATTTTATATAGTTTGACCGTTCAGCCCGTCCGGACATTTTCTCAAAATTTTCAGAAGAAATATATTTGTCTTAGCTTTTGAAAAAAAAAATTATAAAATTGCCTAACAAATTTTGGTTTGTAATAAAAATCCATTGGTATCAACAAGCCGAATTTTTATTTTCAGCATTAAAAAAAATCATTCCGTGAAATTGAGAAAAGTCTCGAATATTCGCTCAAGTGCATCATAGCTTGCAAAATTTTTTTTTACTTTTAGCATTTTCAGAAAAAAAAAAAACGTACACTAGGCTCGCTTTTTACTCCGATATTTTTATTAATACCCAAAAAAAAAACAAATTATCAAATTTGCCCCCACTCCAAACTTATTTTTAAATCTACCCCAACCGCCCGTTCACTGGGCGGTCCAATTTCCTTAGCTGACCGTCCAGCGGCTGGGCGGTCCACTCTTATAGCTGACCGCCCAGCTGCTGGGCGGTCCGCTATTATTATTTTTTTTTATAAGGTTTTATGTTTTAATTTGTTTGAATGTTTTATATTAAATTGTTGTAATGATTTGTTTGAATGTTTTATATTAAATTGTTGTAATGATTTGTTTGAATGTTTTATATTAAATTGTTGTAATGATTTGTTTGAATATTTTATATTAAATTGTATGATATATATTTATTATTTGTTGACGATTATATTTTTATAATTGACGATTATTTTTATATGTTATGTAATTGTGTAGTTTTAATATAATTGATTAGTTTTATATTAAGTTTGTTAATGTTTAAATGTTTCTAAATAGTAATCTAAATAGTAAGTCTAAACAACAAAAGTAGGTAATCTAAATGGTAAGTCTAAACATGAAACATAACAGTCTAAACATGAAATATAATAATCCAAACTAAAATACTAGAAACCTATCAAACTAAAAAAATATAAAAACCCTAACGGCGACGACGAGGGCGAGGTCCGGAGAGCTCCAACCTAGTAGGTGCATGGCGGTCCCTCAGCGAAGGCGGACGCCTCTGGTGAACCTCATCCACCTGCATGTCATCATGTACGGCCTCGCGCGCCATGGGTCCTCCCCCAGGTGTAATGCATGCTCCCCATGGATCCCCGCATGTGTACGCAACACCCACGGATCGGCCTCCCAAGTAGGAGGATACGTGGCCGGAGGCAGTGTGCCAAATATAGCAGAGGCAAAGCCATCTGCAGTCTGTGCCCCACTCCCACTGGCCTCGCCGTCGTGCTATCTGGGCTCCATATACTGCGGTCGGTGGGAGCTAGCTAGCTCACATCCGCCCTCATCTCCAGTGAGGTCATCCAATGAGAAAACGGCGGCGGCAGCTTCATCCTGCATGTAAACAATGTTAAATTAGAGACATAGAAGTAACGAGTAAATTAATTAAATAATGAACTTTTGCTACCTCGGTATGCTGCACTGGAACTCCATGCTCGTTGTAGTACGCGTTCCACGCATTGTTGTTCAACACCCATTGGTGGATCGCCGAACCCGAGTCATCATCTGCATAAATGAAGATAAATTAATAAGAATGATCTTTTAGAGAGACACTTAATAATGATCATTTGTATGACATATTATTACCTGCAGGAGGTGGCGGCATCTCCTCAGCGTAGATAGGGGCTCTAGGCTGCTCCGGATCTGGTGGTGGGGCCTTTATCTCGCGCCAATTGATGTCCTCCCAGGCATCGTGCAACATACCAATGAGGCGCCCATCCCAGCCAGAGTCCTCCACGATCGGTGCACTGTGTTGGAGCATTTGACATCCTATCGCTCTCCAACTTTTTCTCGCCATGCACACCAAGCTGTGTGCCACTCCTCTAATAGCGGTCAAAATCTGCACACAATGTATTTTCATTATTATTATTAGAAGATGAATAAATAACTACAATTTTTTAAGCATGTCAGTTTCATTTAAACATACCGAACGAGCATGGATCGAGCCGAAAGGCAAGTAAGTCCTAGATCCGTCACCCGTGAGTCTCCGTCGAAGAGCATCACCATAGTTCCCCTGTAGATAAACCGTCGGCATGCCCCATCTCTGGTACCAGACTAAATATCGCAATCCCCAAGGCCCCACCGGTATAGGGGCATCTGGAGCTGGAGGCGGGGTCCATAAGTGATCCTCTGGTGATGCAGCACCCTGGTAATGCTCCCAGAAACGTGTCCTCCAGTCGACTTTGGGCTTGTTGTGTTTAGTGCTGCAATATAAATTAATTAGTAACGTGTATGGCTAAACAAGTAATAAAATAGACAAAAAATAAGGCAGTGGGTAGTTACCTGTGCAGCTGGGTGGTCTGCTGCTCGCCCAACTTTAGAAAATCAGGGACATAGGCATCAAGCCAAACTGATGGGGCACTCGATCAGGATAGTGATACTCAACTATCCAGAAGCATACGCACGGCCCCCGATAAAACGAGAGATATCTCTGCTTTAATGTCAGCTGGCACAGAAGGCCCCGATCGTAGAACAGACGATAGGGGTACCAGGTGATGCTCGCCTCGTGAAGCATCTGGAGCTGACCCCGGACATACAAAATCCCCACGGACCTCCCTCTGCCCGTGTCCTCGTATGTGTGGGGAGTACCCCATATGGCACCGTACCCCGGACGTCTCTCGGGGTCATCTCCCATCCATAACCCCGCCTGAGCTGGAGGAACAGGCCGACACACCGGTATATGCGACCAGGACCACTGCTGGAGTAGAAGAAGCTGTCCGGCAATCTGCTTGTTCGTCGCCTAAATTTTGGACATGCGGTGCACTTCTGGTAAATATGGAACCCTAATATTTGTAATAAAAAAATTAAAATATTTGTACAAACTTACCAGACAAGCATGACATAAGGCCCGGTATAAGTGGGCGAGCACAGCTCCACCCCAGTTCCACTTCGACGGCCGCTGAATGTCCCTCAGCAGAGAGAGGAACATAATCGGAACTGCGTCACCACTGGAATCGACAAACATGACGCTGCCACATAAATCCATGACAAACGCCCTCACGTACCTGCAATATAAATTAGAGACATAAATAACTACATTTTTTGTTGAGTCCATAACATATTTTAATTTGCAACTGTTTGTGATTACCTCAGAACGGCCTGCTCGTCACCTGTATCGGAGGTGATCCTACGCTGGTGGAAGTAACTGCGGAGCGCCGCAAGACTAATGCAGTATTGTGAATACCGGTACTCCTCCTCCTCTCCTTTCTTCTTCTTTTTCTTCTTCTGCAAGTCCGTCGGATCGGCCCCCAGCAACTCCGGTATTATGTGCAACAGGTCCGGATGGTCGGAGACACCACCGATGGGGTCGCCATCTATCCGTAAACTCCATAAGACACTAACGTCACCTAGTGTAACTGTCATCTCCCCAACCGGAAGGTGAAATGTATGCGTCTCCGGTTGCCATCTCTCCACCATACCGCAAACGAGAGCCTGGTCAATATCACAGTGAGGCATAGTGGCCAACTGATACAACCCGAGATGCATGATGCACTGCTCTATCAACGAGTGACGGACGTATGGTATCTCGGGGGTGCGATGCCTCACTGTCATCATCGTTGTGTCCTGCATTTACCACATGATTTCAATATAAACGTCTAATTATCTGTAATATTAAATAATGCTATTTAAATTAGGAATACAAATTCAACGTACCTCCATAGATGCAAGTGCGACACGGTGCCTGACATGTGGGGTCCACAGAAGAGGACTAAATGTGTCAGGATGGTGAGGGGGATAATCTCCAAAGGGAGCATCTGCACCGGATGCCTCTGCACCGGAATCATGTGAACTCTCCCCCGTCTTCAGAGGGGCATCCCATGCACGTCCCCATCTAGTTCTGACCATACTACATTTCAATAAACAGAAGATTCTATCTTATAAATCCTGATTTATAAACCCTAACTTATAAACTCCAATTTTGTCAACCCTGAACCCTAATTTAACAATTCAACCCTAAACCCTAATTTAACAATTCAACCCTAAACTTGGAAACCCTAATTTTTAACAATTAAATCGCGACGGGAAAATCAACAACCCGCACACGATAATTAACAATTCAATCCTAATTTATAAACTTCAGTTTTGTCAACCCTAAACCCTAAACTACAAATCCTAATTTTGGAAACCCTACTTTTGAACAATTCAATCGTGTCGGAAAAATCAACAACCCGCACAAGATAATTAACAATTCAATTTCTACCAATCATTCCAATGCCAATACAAGATACAAAATATAAATTAAAAAAATTATTTAGAGACTTACTCGAAAATAATCGGATTGTCGCTGAGATGGCCGAAAATTAGTGTTCGAAAGAGAGAGAGAGAGGAAAAGGGAGAGGAAGAGAGAGAGAGGGGCAGATTTGAAGAGAGAGAGAAAGAGAGGGAGAGAGAGAGGAAGAGAGAGAGAGGAAGAGAGGGAGAGAGAGAGAGAGGAAGAGAGGGAGAGAGGAAGAGAGGAGAGAGAGGAACAGTGGCTGGAGCTGGTTTCGTGCGGCGGGGCGGCGGGGAGGCAAAGAAGAAAAGAGAGAGAGATGGGCGGTTCAGTGGGGGGTCGGACCGCTTATAAAAAAAAAATAATAGCGGACCGCCCAGCAGCTGGGCGGTCAGCTATAATAGTGGACCGCCCAACCGCTGGGCGGTCAGCTAAGGAAATTGGACCGCCCAGTGAATGGGCGGTTGGGGTAGATTTAGAAATAAGTTTGGGGTGGGGGCAGATTTGATAATTTGTTTTTTTTTTGGTATTAATAAAAATATCGGCTTTTTACTACGAGAAAATTACAAGCGCAGGATGCATCTTTCTTAGAGTAAAACACTCATGTGCCTCTATTTTACTCTGGCTATAAAAACACAAGCACATGATGCGATCTGCTTCTAATTAGCAAGGTTAGATTTTTAATTTCGATTTTATACTTCCGGTTTAAATTATATATATCAAATGTATATCAAATGCAGACTAAATATAGACCAAGCGTAGACCAAATGTATTCTGTATTAATATTAAATGGGGTAAATTTTGCGGATCCATATCCTCTGCATTAACGTAACTTTTTAGTTTAAGCATCTCCACCGTCTTATCATTTTTACAGTCCATATTTTGAGTTTTGCCTGAGGCCCTAACAGTAATAAAATGCATTGCTTCAGCTTCCTTCTCTCCATTCCGCTCAAAAAGAACATAAAAAAAATCTCTCAACAATTCTAAATGTAGGTTTTTCTCCATCCCACCAAATCTCTCTGTCCCATCAAATCTCCATTTCGTCAAATCAAAGCTTCTCTTCTCTCCATTCTGCCAAATCTCTCTCAACGATAGCAACAACTGATTTGGGAACAGCGATGTAAGCTTGGAGAAGTTGTTGTCGGTCCCAGCTTTAGCGATCAGTGCCCACAGGACCTATTTGAAGCAATTTTGGGTAACTAAATAAACTTGATTGTTTTTATTTTTTGTGATGCTTGATTGTGAGTGCTTGAGATACCATAAGAATTGAGAGACAGAAATGGAAATAGAAATGGAAATGGAAAGGTAATTGTGAGTACTTGAGATACTCCATTGTTTACTCATTCTTCTGCTATCATAGCACAGTGGCGCCAGTACTATTGGTTTTGCACATATCCTCTAATACTGAGCCTTTGAGCTCCTCATTTCAAATGTTATAAAACTGAGAATTTGACTATGGCACCATTTTAATTAAATCTAAAGAAAAATAAACTAAAATGTAAATTGTTAGCTTTCAAGTTGACTATGGCACCATTTTAACTATTTCTTGCACAATTTCAGATAACATGGATCAAAATAGAAGTACAGAGTGGATTCATCGAATATGAATGGAATTTGAAACAACTGAAGAGGGATGGGAATTTTGGAACAATTGTGCTGGAAAAAAATGTTTTAATACTATAAAATATTATAACAATCGAAGTCATTTAAATGGCAAAACTACTTCAATAAAATTTGTGTGTTCAAATGAGGGTTTTCGTTCCAAAGATAAGCGTGATGATCGAACCAAGTTCCCTCAGCATAAAACACGAACGGGTTGCTCAGTTAGTTTGATTCTAAAATTGGTTAGAGAACCAGATAAATATAATGTTTCAGAATTCATTAGTGAGCATAACCGCATGCTGCAGCTGCCACAAGCTTGCTATCTATTGCCGTGTCAGAGAAAAGTAAGCATATTTTCTTTGATTGTACTTTCTAGATGTAAAAAATAATAATGACAATTTAGTAAAGCATATATGGCTGAATATGGATTTAAATTTGTAGGTAACCGAAATTGCAGCTATTGATATCAACCTTACAGACAATTCTGGAATTCGACAAAAGTCGGCACATGAGTTGATGGGTCACCAAGTTGGTGGTGTGCAAAATATTGGCCATACTCGCAAGGATATAAACAATTATTTGAGAGATAAGCATAAAGAAACTGTAGTTGATGGTGAGGGAGTTGCTATTTTTAGGTATTTCTGCCAAAAAAATCAAAGATAACTCTTCTTTTCACCACGCCGAGCAAGTAGACGATAAATGAGAGATACGTAATATATTTTCGGCTATGCACAAATGGTAATAGATTATGTCCAATTTGGAAACATGATTATTTTCGATACAACACATGACACAAACAAGGAAAATAGACCATTTGGTGTTTTTGTTGGTTCAACCATTTTAGAGAAATAGTGATATTTGGTGCAGTACTCTTGTACGATCAAACCATTGAGTCTCTTAAGTGGATAGTTGACACCTTTTTAAAAGCCCATACTAGCAAACAACCAAAGACCATTTTTACAGATCAAGATGCCGATATGGGAGTGGATATAGCTAATGTTATGCTGAATGTAGCACACGGGTTATGTACATGGCACATAATGGAAAATGTCGCAAGACACTTACTTAGTCAGAACATTGCTGAAACAAATTATGTTAAAGAGTTTAGCAATTGTGTTTACACATATGAAGAGAAAGTAGAATTTGAGAAGGAGTTGAAAGCTTTGGAGAGCAAATTGGGAGGAACTTGGTTCCCTTACATATATAAAGAGAAGAAAAAATGGGCATATTGTTACACGAAAAATAATTTCAGCTTGAGGGTTCAGAGCACACAACTAAGTGAAAGCCTCAATAAAGATTTAAAGAGCTATTTAAAGTCTGACATGGATATTGTTCGATTCTTTGAGCATTTTGAGAGGGTGGTGAACGACAAGCTAGAGAAGGAGGTTGAATCAGAATATGAATGTAAGAGGAAAACACCAATGGTTAAAATAGAGGTTCCTATTCTTATCCAAATGAGTAGTTGCTACACGCCTAAAATTTTTCACATATTCCAATCAGAGTATGAATTGTCCATGGCGACTCAAATTGAAGGGCCGATAGAAAATCATTACATTGTCACAATTCATGGAGTGGGTGTAGTTGATACTAATGTGAAGTGTTGCAAAGTCTATTGTTATGCAATTGATGAAACAGTTTTATGTAGTTGCAAAATGTTCGAGAGGTGGGGTGTCTTGTGCAGCCATGCATCAAGGTACTTGACACAATGAATATTAAGTTGTTGCCTGAAAAATGTGCTAAAGAGGTGGACCCATGAATCAAAAATTTGTGTGGTTCGTGACAATAAAGGAACAATTGTCATTGATACTAAGCTAGATTCATCTCGATGGAATCGAGATCTTTGTCGGAAGTTCATCCAAATTTCAGCAATGGCATATGAATCTGAAGATATGATAGCCTTTTTAGATGGTGTGTTGGATCAAACTAAGAAATAAATTGTTGAGAAAATGCAAAACACTCCAAACACATCCAAAAGTATTTGTAATACCTCCTCAACACCTACTGTGATGAACATGCACAATCACAATCCAATTTGTTTAAAGAAAAAAAAAAGGAATAATGGGAGGAAAGCGGCACAAGAGTTGGGTTAAAAAATTGCCGAAGAACAATGACAAGCAAGAAAGTGAGAAACAGTCCAAGAAGAAGCATGCCTCTACAAGTGAAATGTCATCTATATTTAACAAGGTAAATTAATAGAAACAATATCTTATAACACCTCATTTCTTAATTTTTCGTATTAACACTTGACATTTTATATAGGTATCCGATGCATTAGGTTCAACTCCTAATTCAGTTGGAGAAAATGAATGTGGGACAATGTCTAAAGAACACCCACGGGATGAAATTAAACCTAGTTTCATCGATCTTTTGATGGTAGGTTTCACTTTATTACATATTTGTTTTCAAAGAAAATTAATTCACTTTGATGCATGTAATTTTTGTTGTTGTAGGGTGACCCAAGTAGTAGTTGATCTTTACCCTTTTATCCACTGCAAACTACCGATGTTAGTCAGCTGGTATGTTGCCTTTTTTTGTCTTACCCTTTTAGATGCAAATTAGTGAATTACAGCTTACCTTTTTATGCAAATGTATGATATGAATGCATGATGTCTTAGGAAGCACGACCATACTTTTATGAAATTGATGCATAACTAGAATAATTCATTTTGTTGAATCATAAGTTTGATTTAAGTGAACAGTGGCATGCATGATAAGAATGCATAGTATAATTTCTCATGAAGCATAACATAATGTCATATGTGTAATTTATTAATTATTAAAATGGATACTTGACGGTCATGTAGGCGCTGTCTTTTCGTGGTAGCGCATGACCGTGGTATTGTATTGATTGAATATTAAAAATGGATACTTGACCGGTCATGTAGGCGCTGTCTTTTCGTGGTAGCGCATGACCGTGGTCATATTTGTACTTGATTGAAACTTGGAAAACTGACTGATCATGTGGGCGCTGTCTTTTCGTGGTAGCGCATGACCGTGGTAATGTATTGATTGAACATTGAAAAGGGATACTTGACCGGTCATGTAGGCGCTGTCTTTTCGTGGTAGCGCATGACCGTGGTAATGTATTGATTGAACATTGAACTTGGAAACTTGACCGGTCATGTAGGCGCTGTCTTTTCGTGGTAGCACATGACCGTGGAAATGTATTGATTGAACATTGAAAATGGAAACTTGACCGGTCATGTAGGCGCTGTCTTTTCGTGGTAGCGCATGACCGGGGTCATGTAGGCGCTGTATTCGTGGTAAGCGCGTAATTTCTGTTATGTAGGCGCCGTTAATTCGTGGAAGCGCATAACAGAAATTGCGTAGGCGCCGTATTCGTGGTAGCGCGTGATCCAGTTATGTAGGCGCCGTTGATTCGTGGAAGCGCATAACTGATGGCACGTAGGCGCCGTATTCGTGGTAAGCGCACAATTTCAGGTTATGCGCATAACAGAAATTGTGTAGGCGCCGTATTCGTGGTAGCGCATGACCCGTAGTCAGAAAATTGTCGAATCTGGATCGCAAGATAGAAATGTTAAAAGAATTTATTTACAAGAACATTTGTGCATTGAATAATTAAGATTCATGAGCATTTGAGTATTTGAAATGATATGTTAGCATTTCATGCATGTTTGAATTTATAATCAATCTACTTGCGTGAGCATTTCACTTTGGAGTTTATAGAACTTTTATGTTATCATAATATTTGTGTATTAAGTAAGATTCATGAGCATTTGAGTACTTGATATGATATGTTAGCATTTCATGCATGTTTGAATTTATAATCAATCTACCTGCGTGAGCATTTCACTTTGAAGTTTATAGAACTTTTATGCTATCATAAGCATAACTTAGTTAATGAAATGTCATAGGTAAACTTATTTTGGGTTACTTCGTAAGGTTCTAATTTTGGTCTACATTGATTCATGATAGCAGTTTACTATTGATTGTGAATTATTTATTTGGCTTGATGATCAATGTTGTTCTTTTATAATTATGCTCGGTGCTAGTTTAGTTAAGTTGGTTGGGTCTTAGAATAACTCGACTGGAACTGAATACCGCACTGTGAGATTTTCAATCTCTCATATTTCCACTTTGTGGGTTCCAGGTACAAAACACAAGATAAGGAATTATGATTTCGAATTTGAAGATTGCGGGACTTGCAACGAAAGAAAAAAAAAAAAGGTAAGTTCTGTCATTGATAATTTATATGTATATATGTGATTCTGTAAAATGATTGATACGCCTTGCGCTATTATGCGCGGCGGGTTGTCGGCCCTATTGCTGGGTTGTGACAGATCAAGTGTAGACCAAATATAGATCAAATTTTGATTAAATCACTAGATTTTATTATGGTTTATATACATACTGTCACACCCCGAGACAACCCGTCACGTATTTCTACGTAAGGCGTATTTGCATCACATATATTATCAATAACAACATAATAAAAGTCACAACATTATTCCTTTATTAAAACAAAACAAGTCTAACAAATGGTCAAAGACAGACATGGCTAGTTATAACATGCACTGCCATGCCGTTCATCGTGTCAACAAGAAAGAAAAACAATCATTAAATTAAAATGTGTGGCCATCTTTATTCTTTTCGTTTAGTCTCACTATTGTCTTTACTCGAATCCTTCCTCTTCATTACCTGGAAACCCACGTAAAAGTGAAACGGGTGAGAGATTCGAACCTTCTCTCAGTGTGGGATTTAGTTCCAATCCAAGTTTATACAACCTTTACATTATTCTCACAAATATGATAAGAAATAAAATACATATGTATTCTCTAATGCAATGCATCTACTACTATTACGTCTACTTTCATATTCTTTTCACTTTTCGCAATTAACTATTTACTCGCCAAACCAATGGGAAATCCAACCAATATTGGAAAGGCCGCCAACTCGCTGGGAAGTCCAACCAACAGCCGAAGGCTGTCTCACTAGACGGGAAGTCCACCCTAAGCTAGATCTTGACCGTGACAGGTTCGCTTTTGCCTACAATCACAGTTATCGAGGGGTCCAGTCGAACACTAGACCCAATGTATACATCCCAATATGCAAACATATCGGCCCATGTTCACTTTTATTATCCGTTCCATTCACATACAATCTTGCAATCATACAATTCATGCCATGCTCAACACATCCTACTCATGCAAGTCTATTGGTCATGTATGAATCATATCATTTCATGCAATTTACTTATGTTATGCTCAAGTTATACGAATGGTTCGAAAACAACATGCATAAATCTAACTAATGCAATAATAAACAGTTAGATGACAACATACAAGTAATATAGTTTTATAAAGTCTAGGAAATCCGTACTTGTTAGTGGAGTAAACCCTTGATCGTCTCTTACGTCTCCAAGTGCTTCACTAGTCGGATCTAAGTAATGTAAGCATACCTCTAATTAATTACACTTGTGTTGACGTGCTCTCATTTACCATAGTTTCCGGATAGCTCTTTGTTTAATGTTGTTTATAAAAGTCTAAGAATTTAGAGGATAGATTTATGTCATGTTCTAATGAAGAAGCACCTCGTACCGTTATGGTCACATGGCATTAATTCTAGTTCATAACCTTTGACTAACCTAAATCGTTAGAGGGATACAATTGCGTCTGGTTGTACTTTATAGTTATTTGCTCATTGTAATGAATACTAAACATCTTTAATTATTAATTTAGATAAGGATCTTACGTAAAAATATTCGTTTTAAATCTTTAAGTTACCTGGAGTTCACGAATCCTCTACAAAGCAAAACGAAAACAAAGGATTTTTAGATCTAAGGTTCAGCGGTTTGGATCTAGTGTGGGGGTTTGGATATGGGATTGTTAGGTTCGGGAGTTCTCATATTCGGATATGAAATTTCAGATCTAGGTAGTGGGGTTTTGGATCCGCTTGTGGAGTTTATGGTTTGGGAAAATACGTGCATCAGTCATTGTTCTCAGTGGTGGAGAACTCCGATCGTGGTGAATCTAGTGCTCACGGACCCGTATCTGCAAGATCTACAACTCTTGTGTTGAACACTTCTTCAAAATAGGAACGTATGGGTTGCAAGTTTTCAGTAGAAGCCAGGTGATTGGTTCTGATCGATTTTCAGTTTTGCGTACAGACAACAGTCACGGTTTTGGCCAGATCTCAGCGATGGAAGCTCAGATCAAAATGAATCTAGCGCTCACGCGTTCGTATCTTCGAGCACTACAACTCTCATGTTGAACTCTCATTCATAATCAGTACGTACGGGTGGCAGTTCTCTGCAGAAGTCGGCTGGTTGGTTTGGATCCATCAGGGGTTTGGATCCGAAGGGGGGTAAAGGTTCGAATCTGATTGGGGGGGCTATTGCTGCGGCTTGGAGGTAGGGGGACGGGGCTGTTGTGGTGGCCGAGAAGGGAGGCATATGGTGGTGGTGGCCTAGAGGATGAGGAAGGGACGGGTGGTTGCGGCGGACTAGCGGCCAAGAGATAGGGGTGCAAACGGGTCAGATATTATCCAACCGTATCCGGATCCGTATCTGAAAATTAGATACGGATATCTGATATTCGAATATCCGTACGGATACAGATACAGATATGGTTTTAAATTTTAATTATCCGTATCCGAATAGTAAAAATATATCATATAGTTAATATATATTATGAAAAATTTTATATAATTCACTATTATAAAAAGCAGATATCCGTATCCGTTTAATATCCGATCTGTATCCGTCTAATATCCGATCCTTATCCGTATCCAAAAAAGAAAAGCGGATACGGATATGGTTTTACCACTATCCGATCTGTATCTAATCCGTTTGCACCCTTACCAAGAGAGGGAAAGCGAGGGAGGGAGTTGGCTGTGGGTGGGAGGGAATGGGGGCTATAGCGGCTAGGGTTTGAGGGAGGGTTTATATAGAAGTGAGGCTAGGGTTGCCTCCAGATTTTAGTTGGGTTGGACGGGGCCTTATGGGCCATAATCAATTTAATTTTGTCATTTAGGGCTAAGAATAGAAATTTGTTTTTGTTGTTTTAATTTTCGTCTTCAAATATTGACCAAATTAGAATTATATGTTCTATATACAAGATTATTTTCTACATAGGAGTCGTAGAATTTTCTGTTACGGTTCTAACGCGACTGGTTTTACCTCAATCAGAATTTCCAGTGAGGAGGAAACATAAAAATAGTCGACAAATGTTTGCAGTCTCCGAATATAATTGCTTACTGACTTTACAATATTATGGAGAATCCTACATTCGTATTTTGGGGTATCCTTCTACATGAAAGTTGTATATTGTGAAGTTATCTTTAAATTTCGTTCAAATCCAAATTAATATGAGTGAGTTGTGATTAGAATACTAACGGTTGTCCATATGAAAATTACAGCTTAAGCTACATTCGAAAGGTTATCAAAAGGGATAGCTCAAATCAAGATTTTAAATAAGATTTTGATTAATATTTACTTCCTAATTGTTGAGGCAGCTAGGGATAAATTCATTTCAGAATTATTTGGATTTCTACAAGACTTCCTATATCATTTTCTATATGGACAATTGTGCGAGTGATCTTAACTCAAGAAGTGTGTATATTAGATTGGTTTCTCGTTTGGACTTAATGTTTGTTATTATATAAAAAAAATATCATATCTAGAAATATCGTGGCGTTACACATACCAAGTACATAAGAAATGTAAAATAGAGGATCTGCATGACGTCTCATCAAATGATAATGTTCCGCCAATGTCTACTTCATCCGAGACGACAACTCCTAAATACGACGACTAGTATCAGGAACGGGAGTGGTGCAGATAAGATCCGCATTCGACGCATATTATACACCTGACACATGGGCGAGGTAATTAAGGGAGAATAGAGTTAATTGACTCTCATTTTATTTTAAATTTTTTGTATTTATACACGATTTTTTGTATAGTTTAGAACAAAATGTTACGAATATTGTAAATTGATCCCATTTGCACCATGAAAATTTTATATGATTGACTCTATTCACATTTGACCCTCAGTGTCAGAAAGTCTGACTCCGCCCCTAACCTGACATATAGGGATTTGGACATGCATGTTAATATTTAATTAATAAATTTATGTTTATATGATTGACTCCATTCACGTTTGACTCCCGTATGAGAAAGTTGGCTCTGCCTCTGACCTGACATATAGGGATTTTGACATGCATGTTAATATATAATAAATAAACTTATGTAGTTATGTTAATAAATGATTATTTCTTATTGAAAATGTTTTTTGTAGGTAGATCACGCAAGACCACGATGCGCTAGCTATTGGTATGCCGGTTAACATTTAGTTGTGGAGCACAGTACTGACGTCGTACGAGGGGGGGTGCATCAGCGTCGAAGCAGCCTTTGATATCACAAATACTTTCAGTACGTTATTTCATTGACGCCTGATCAGTATCCATCACACGAGAATATTCAACATGTTCAGGAGGATGCAGAGCTACAAAGAAAATATAAATAGACGGGGTCACGGGGCTAGTGTTTTTTTCGTTGTTTGTACTGTTTTTTATCTGTGTCTATCATGTCGTATCAAACATTACAGCTGCATTAGCCTTGTATACATTTTTGATTTTTTTTTTCTATACATGCGATGTTTATGGTTATTTTAAATGACTAAAAACGACAAATAATAGTAGGTAATTGTTTGACAACAACTAATTATACGTAATTTTCATGGGTGGATCTACGTATAGTCCAGGGTGCTCAGCCACATCCCACATCTGTGATTTCAAAAAATTTAATTATTATATTAAATTGAATTGAATTGAATTTTTTTTTTAAGTTTTTTATATAATTTAGTACTTTATAAATTATCACACATATGCTTGATTGTAGTCCAGCAGTAAGAATTCCAATCTTTTATTGCGAGGACCCAGAAAAAATTACGTGCGTAAAACGCAAGTATTGGATGCATTTATGCTAAGTTTCGATATTTTCTAAATTCCGCGCTACGAATTTAATTTCTTTTTAAATGCTAAAAGATAAAAATTAGCTCAACAAAAGACTTGGCAGGATTGGATTGGGTTGTACTAAAGATTGCATGCCATTATAGACCTGACCGAGAACACAATAATTAAAAAGGATTTGTTGAATATCATCTGCGAATAAAGCGGAATGAAAGATTTTCTGCAAATATCCATTCCTTATTGATTCCGCTTTATTCACCGACATTTTTATTAATATCCAAAGTTAATTACAAATTAATAAATTTATCCATGATTCCCGAGTTGAAACTGGCCATTTTATGGCCGGTTTCCTCTTTTTTTCTTTTTTTTTTCTTTTTATTTATTTATTTAGAGACACTATGAAGAGCAAGATAATGAAATCTAATACTAAAAATTCGAATTTTTTGTTAGATTACTTCTTTTGATTTATATTAGCATATTTATACTAAAATACACTAGATTACTTGAAATTATGTTGAATTACACTATATTACATTAAATTACGCTAAAATACGGTAAATTCCGGTAAATTACTGTGTGTCTTCATAGTGATGTATAATTAGAAACTATTTTTTTATTTCTCTTTTATTTTCATAGTGATTTATAGTTAGAAACTATTTTTTTTAAGGGACACTATGAAGAGCAAGATAATGAAATTTAACACTAAAATTTGAATTTTTTGTTTAAATTTTTTGTTAGATTACTTCTTTTGATGTATAATTAGCATATTTATACTAAAATACACTAAATTACTTGAAATTATGTTGAATTATACTATATTACGTTAAATTATGCTAAATTACATTACATTACGCTAAAATACGGTAAATTACGCTAAATTACATAAGAATAGGGACGATATCTTCATTGAAAAGGCGAAAAACGACGACAAAACTTCAAACGACCATAAAACAGTGCTTGAGTGTCCGATTTCAGCAGATGACCACTTTTCGAAAATTCAGAATTGCCAAAAAACTAAGGGAAGAGCCTCAAAACTTGAGTTGATGTTTCCGATTAAGATTTTCATTTCTATTATTCAATTTAAGTAGCTTAGTAAATTAGTTACATAATGAACTTGTAGAATACCAATTTTTACTATTTTCGGAATTTTTTTACTATTTTTTATGATTCATGAAAGATGGCACAAAATCGGTCTACATTAGCGTAATTTTGCGTAGTTTAGCGTAATTTACCGTATTTCAGCATAATTAGCGAAGTTATTGTAATTTAGCGTAATTTAACGTAATTAGTGTAACTCAACATAATTTATTGTAATATAGAGTAATTCAACATAATTTCAAGTTCTAGTGTATTTTATTATAAATATGATAATTATAAATCAAAAGAATTAATCTAACAAATAATTAAAAAAAAATTCAAATTTTCAGTGTTAGATTTCATTATTTTGCTCTTCATAGTGTCTCTAAAAAAAAAAACAAAGGAAACCGGCCATAAAATGGACAGTTTCTAGGGGAGAGAGGAAACCGGCCATAAATTTGAACATTTTTGGAAAAACTCGGGAATCATGAGTAAATTTATTAATTTGTAATTAACTTTGGATAATAATAAAAATGTCGGCTTTTATTCATTCCTAAATGCAAAAATAATTACGTTATTAATTTGAAAAAAAAATGTATTATAGACCCTGACTGATGAGAACATTTTCAAGACGTACCCGATCCACTTGTGCACCCGAAATCGGTTTTCGCCAGTTGAATCTCTCTCCCCCCCTTCTCTCTCTCCCACATCCCACAGAGATAAATAAATTAAGAGAAAGAAATGGAAGAACGGACATCATCCCTCATCCCTGCCACCGTAGTAGTCCAATGATCAGATCTCACTTTCTCCTTCTCTCCCCTGTAGATTGATTGATTAACCTGCCATTATGGATCCTCTCACCCACCTCTGCGACCTCATCTCTCAAAACCCCGATCTCCTCTCCGACAAGCTCTCCTGGCTCTGTTCCCGCTGCCCCTCTCTACCTTCCCCTCCTTCCTCTCGCCTCACCTCCTCCCAGCTCAATTCCCTTCTCTCCCTCGCCCGCCTTCTCTCCCTCCGCCCCTTCCCCTCCCCTCACTTCATCCCCCTTTTAAACTTCCTTTCTCACCTTCCCCTCACCCCATCTTCCTTCCCTCCTTCCATTCCCCCCTCCAGTTATCTCTCCTCTCTTCTACACTTCACCTCCCGAGCCGCCGATCTCTCCCCAGACCTCTCAACTCACCTCTCTTCCTTCCTTGCCACATCCATTCTCTCCGCAATTGAGCTGTCACCACCAAACGAAGTCTCAAATTCTTTTCTCTCTGCAATTTCCCGCAATTGCCCCCCAATTGCAGTATCAGAATCACCCGAATTGATTGACCGGTTGCTACAAGAATTATCTCGTTATGACATGCCATTGCCAGTTTATAAAGGGAAGCGAAAGGAGGAAGAGGAAGAGTCAACATCTTCCCCATCCAGTATCGAGAAGTAGCTTTGGGTCTGGAGAAGGAGGGATTGAGGTTGTGGTAAAAAGAGAGGTGGTCGGTTTTGAAGAAGAGGATATTGCTGGATTGGAGAGGCAAGAGATTATTTTTGGTGTATTTGCTCAGGTCGTAGAGAAGGTTGGGAATATTAAGACGGAGGATGTGGAGAAGGTCAGAGAGGTCGCCACAAAGCAGATCAAGTCCCTTCCAGCTTTTCTCAAGGTTGGTTCTTTGCTTATTAATGTGGTTATTCAGAAACTGTCTGACAAAATTCAACCTCTGATGGTGCTGAGATGGTACACAAGCAACCATTTTGGGTCTCTGGACCAGTTATCTCAAGGTCTTTGATCCAAGTGTTAAAAATTTTGTATTTTTTAAAATTTCATTCTATAAACATTGTGTCTTTCATAGTACTATATCTAAGGTGTCACGTGGCTTTGTCTTTAGCAGAGAAAATATATATATAGGTTCAGCCCACATTCAAAGCAACTTCGACCAGTAAACCCCAAATCGATCTAGTAAGTACTGGAATTTATACAATTATATTGGTTTTGTTTGAATGGTTGCCATATAATGATCATCACTACTGTAATCTAGCATTAAGCCCTCGTGCTTTCTTCTGTAGTCTGTGTGGAATTGTTTCTCAAGCATAGTAAAATATATATAAAAAATAGCTATTCATCTTTGTACTGCCATATTTAGATAAGGAAGCGTGATTGGAGAGAACAGGGAGGACAGCTGAAGACCCGCATCAACAAAAAAGTCTCCTGTTGCCAAGCTGCCATATCAGTTCAAATCAAGACTCTTCTGTCTGGAGAGACCGATTCAAAATCCTCGAAAGATGTGCTGCGTCGAACTCTCGCGATTTTCTTGGATGCGGCTGAGTCATGTATTCTATCTTCATGGCGAAAACTTAGGGTTTGTGAGGAGCTGTTTTCTATTTTGCTGAGTGGCATTAGTCAGATCACGATTTCTCGTGGTGGCCAGCTTTTAAGAGTCCTCCTCATTCCTTTGAAGCCTCTTGTTTTAACCACTTGTGCTCAGGTGATCTTTGTTATTTTTTTAAGCATATTTGCATGTAGGGCCCAACTTCAGACCCTCACAATTGGTTAAATTTATAGGTTTAGTACCCTGAAAACTTGGCCGAAACAATTTCTTTTGGAAATGCTGATTGATTTGGGTTTAGGTCTAAATGTTGTCGTTTCGATGAAAAAAGTACAAGTAAAAAGTTGCTTTTGTAAATGAAAAGTGGTTACTTCTTTTACCTTTACCCTGATTAATGCAAATTTGCAAACCATCTTTGTGCTGATATTTCTTGTTATATACATAAGTAGTGTTTCTTTCTTTGTGGCACTGCATGTTGTCAATTTCCTAATATCTTTTCAGTTTATGCATAGGAAAAAACACTCTAGTAGATTGGTGTAATTTAGAATCTTTCACTGACTTAATTGTGGTTGGAATGAAGGCTGATATGCTTGGAAACAACCCTGGTGCAATGTTTGAGGCTGTGACAAAGCTAAGCTGTGAAATTATTGAATTTGGGTGGAGTAAAGATAGAGCTCTTGTTGATACATTCCTGATGGGCTTAGCTTCATGCATTCGCGAGAGGAATAATTATGATGAAGAGGTATAAACCATTTCTTTTCTCAACTACTTTTAACTTATACCATTTCTTCTAGTTAATAGGCTTGGTTTACTAGCTTAGTGCTATGTACTTGCCAAAAAACATGAATGTCCAATTGGAATGCCCAAATAACTATAGAAAAACTCGATGCTGTACCAGCACTAACATCTAATTTGTTATATAATTCAGTCATTTGTTTGCCGATTCATAGGTTGATGCAAGTTTTTCTTTTTTCTTTTTTCCTTTTCATTTACAGGACGGAAAAGACCGAGAAAAAGAGCCCATACCAATCATGCAGCTAAATTTAATACGACTACTGGCTGACCTGTGTGTGTCAGTTAACAAACTTGAAGTAGTTGACATGATTTTACCCCTTTTCATAGAGAATTTGGAAGAGGGAGATGCTTTCACCCCAAGCCTATTGCGTCTAAGGGTATGCCATTAATATTCTTGAAATTTTGCAGTTGATGTCTTATTTCACACATAAAGTGAATCCTATGAAATCTTGCAAGATTGTGAACAATTTTGTGTCTCTTGTGCATTTGGGGCAGCTTTTAGATGCAGTCTCTCGTGTTGCAAGCTTGGGTTTTGAAAAGTCGTACCGGGAGACAGTTGTGCTAATGACAAGGAGCTATTTAGACAAGGTGAAAACTGTGGCGGGGTCCCCAGATAGTACTACCCTTCCGGCTGAGGCAATGACAGAGAGAGTAGAGGTCTGTTGTCTGTTAATCTGTTGCTGTTCGTTTTTGTTTTTTTAACATTTATGCCATCTAAATACTTTGTATGGTACCCTGGCCGCTTAAAACTGCAAATTTGCTTTTAATTTTGTCTAAAACTTATAGAACTCAATAATGCATTGTCTATTGAATTTCTGGCAAGTGTCGGTTGTTTAGTAGTTTTAAAACCGAACCAGCATTAAGTTGTGATGTAAAATATAATATATGTAGGTCCATTTGGGTAAAAGTTGCCATTACTGCAAACTTGGAATAAGTGTGCAGTTTAGTATTAATTTTGCTGGACAATACCTTAATAGAGTCTGTATAAACCAGTACAGGTGAAGTAGGTAGGGAGTATAGTGTTGGACTGTCACATATCAGTATGATAATAAAATTTGTACATGAAGTTTGCTGTAAGCAAATAGACAAAAGTATCTACTTGCGCAACAGGAAACCAGAGCATACCATTAGCTATAACATAACTGGTATGGACTTGGACTGTTATGGGACCAAACATGCAGTTGCCATATATCGAGTACATCACTGCAGCCGAATCAATGGGTAGTATGATAATGAGGTTTCATACGGTAACAAGTTCAATTTTATGTCTTAAGGATCAATATATAAATTGGTCTTGGTTTGAAGATAATATCTCAGTTTGCTTGATTCTTTTCAGTTATAACACAAGCGAATACATTTTGTACTCATTAGAAGTTGGATTGTAATTCATGAAAGTTAATGAACATACCTAACATATCCTCGCAATTTAAGATTATAAGTGTGGTTTCAATGGAATTGGTGCAAGCTTGCTACTGAATTTTGAAGGGGTATAAGCGTTTATTTAATTTTTCTTTTTGTTGTGCTGCAACCTAATGTTTTTGAAAAACCTCTGTAGACACTTCCAGCAGGGTTTCTGTTGGTTGCTTCTCATCTAACTAGCCCAAAACTAAGAGCTGATTATCGCCACCGTCTGTTATCTCTCTGTTCTGATGTCGGCCTAGCATCTGAATCTAAAACTGGAAGGTGATTTTCTGTTATCTTTTTACAAGTTACATGCAAGAATAGCCATACAAGCTGGAATAGTAGTTCACTGCAAAGGCAAGAAGGAATAATTAGTTTTTTTTTTTTTTTTACTTTTTAAGTCTTTTCATATTCTTGTTTTACATTTCTTCTTTCTTTGGAATTTGCAGAAGTGGTGCTGAGTTTTTGGGCCCACTGCTCCCTGCAGTTGCTGAAATATGCTCAGATTTTGACCCTTCTTCAAATGTTGAACCTGCTCTGTTGAAGTTGTTTCGCAACCTTTGGTTCTACATTGTTCTTTTCGGTTTGGCTCCACCCATACAGAAGAATGGCAGTAGCAATGTCCCTTCAAAATCAGTCTCCAGCTCTCTGCCTAGTGTAGGAAGCAGTGGTTCTCTAGCTCTGCAAGCTGTTGGTGGGCCCTACATGTTCAGCAAGCCGTGGTCACAAGCTGTGCAGCAAATCGCTCAAGGGACACCGCCACTGGTATGTGCACTGTGTTAGCCCCTTTTTTTATTATGATATATTAAACCTTTGCTGTAAAGCTTTTTTGTTTAAAATCTTTTAGTCTTATTTTCCTAGTTAGTGCAGATATTGGTTTAGCACTCCCTAGATCTGCCTTTCAAATATTTGTAAACCTGTTTGATTTATTCTTTTCCTTTATTTTCCTTTCTTGCGGAATTTTCTTAATTATATGTGAAATGCACTATTTCTTTAACATTAATCATTATGTAAGCATTTTTCTTCTGATCTTTTCTTTTCCCCTTCTAGCCCTTCTCAGAGTTTGTATATCAGAAGAACTTAGCGCATTAAATGGTATTATCAATTAGTTCTTAGATGTGTCTGAATCATAAATTAGTGGGATAACTTTCTTTTAGGTTGTAAGCTCAGTGAAGTGGCTTGAAGATGAGTTAGAACTTAATGCACTGCACAATCCTGGTAGCCGCAGAGGTAATGGCAATGAAAAGGCAGCAGTGAGTCAGAGAGCTGCTCTTTCTGCTGCTCTCGGAGGTCGTGTTGAGGTGGCAGCCATGAGCAGCATTTCAGGTCAGTTAACATCTCTCTCTTCTCTCCCTCCCTCCCTCCCTCCCTCCCTCGTATGGATCTTGTTGGGCAGGTTGGCTCAATACCAAGCAAGAATTAAGATGATCTAGCATGCCAGTGTAGACCAGTATGTAGTGGATCATTACAGTACTTGTACTAAACTATTAGCGAGACCTCTTTAGCCTTTTATGCGTGTTTTCTTTCTATTGGCTTCTTGCATTTTTTTATTGGATAATTGAGGACTTCTTGGATTAAAATTGAAGTTATTTTAACACCTGCTGGGAATTGAAATGTACCTGCTGTTGTATGTACAAGAAAGTGCTGTGCATAAGTAACTACCATAGCAGTATTGGCTGTTGATTATTTACTGTGGTTAAAATTGGTGAGCACACTAATTACTTTTTTTAATCTTTGTTTGGCTTGATATGCAGGTGTAAAGGCAACATATCTCTTAGCTGTAGCTTTCTTAGAGATAATACGATTCAGTAGCAATGGTGGCATGCTATCTACAATAAATTCACTGAACAAGTCAAAAAGTGGCTTTGGCTGTGTATTCGAATACCTTCTTACCCCTAATTTATTGCCAGCTGTCTTCCAATGTTTGACTGCCACTGTTCACAGAGCTTTTGAGACAGCAGTTGCCTGGATGGTATGATTAAATGTCATGCAGAATTCTCAACTTTTGTTTTATTTTTTTAGTTATGGCTATTATAGGAAAGCAGATTTACCAATTCCTGCCGACAACATATGACCATAGTCATCCTTTTGTTTTTTGTTTTGGACATGCCTGTACAAGTAAATTGGATTTGTGTTTATGCTCAAAACATTACAAAAAGCTTTTTTAATATTGTAGAACTGTTGAAGTGACATAATCTTATTTAATATCCAGGAGGAAAGGATATCTGACATAGGCCAAGGAGCTGATGAGCGGGAGGCAGTTTTGTCATGTCATGCGTGCTTTCTCATAAAGAACATGGCTCAAAGGGATGAGCATGTGCGGAATATCTCTGTTGACCTTTTATTTCAGCTGAAGGAGAAGTTCCCACAGGTTAATTCTACTGGTCATTCTTGCCCCTGTTTAGATCTAGTTGGTTGGAATTCCCCTATTTTTCTTTTTTCTTTTTATACTTGAGTCATTGTTGGTTTGTGATGTTTACTTGAGGTTGCAATCAGGATTCAGGGTTGATTGAGGCTCAAACATCATAACGTTAAAATTAAACAAAAGGAATAAAGGCTTGCTTGTTATGTACTGATTATGCCCAGTCTTTCTGATTGTGCCCAGTCATTCTTAAAGAAATATATTTCTGATTTTTTTTCAAATATATTATTTCTGAATAACGCATTTGTATACATTATGCAGAAGTGCAGGGTTCAAATGCCTCATATCTTTCATGCCTCATTTGTGCCTCCCTTATCTCCGTTTTCAAAGTCCAAACAGTCGATTGGAACCGCTCAACATGATCTCTATATTAAAATGTGCTTCGAGACTAAATTTTATATTTTTTGGAAATTTTTACTATTTTTTTAGATAAGTAAAAATCATTCTTTTTCAGAAGATTCGGGACCATCCAAAAATTTCCAAAAAAATATAAAATTTGGTCTCCAAGCACATTTTAATATGGAGATCATGTTGAGCGGTTCAGATTGACTGTTTGGACTTTGAAAAATGAGATACGGATGTGAGGCATGAAAGACATCAGGCATTTGAAACTATCTATATTTTGATATACTTATGAATGAGGCATTCATTAAATAACTTTTTGGTGTTCCTTTATGTAGGTTTTATGGAACTCTTCATGTATGGATTTACTTCTAATTTCGGTGCATGACGAGATAGGATCTACTCATGTGAATGATCCTGCTTGGGTTGCCACAATTCGTAATCTGTATCAAAAGACAGCACGAGACTGGATAACAAACGCACTCTCTTTTGCACCCTGTACTACCCAAGGCTTGTTACAGGTTCACTCAAGACAACTTGTTTTTCATTTACTAATGTCTTTCTAGATTTTAAGCTATCCAATTGGCAATCGGTTAAGGATATAATTGTTCGATTTAATGTTCAGTCTACATGTACATGTAATTTAATTTGCTTGCTAATAGTTAACTAATCTTTCAGGAAAACCTGTGCCATCCAAATGCAATGCAAAGGACACAGCATGCTTCAGATGTGGTCAATCTCCTCTCGGAGATACGAATTTGCACCGGAAAGAACGACTGGAATGGCATCAGGACGGCCAATGTCCCTGCTGTGATAGACTCTGCTACAGCTGCATCAGGGGCAAAGAAGGAAATGTCAGATAATTTCATCCTTGAAGTGCTGGCTACAGCAGTTGTCAGTGCTACTGTGAAGTGCAATCATGCAGGTAATTTTGATTTTGGGTTAAATGCAAAAGAATTGTTGTGCCCGGTACTGGTATCATTGTGATCATGGTGCAGAACCGTTATCACCTTTCGTTTAGCTGGCATTGTTTTATGCAGCACATTTACTGGTTCTGATAGCTGCACCCACCCTTAAATGGTGGTACTGTCATCAAGTCAGTTGCTATAGGTGCTGGTGTTGAGATATTTGCATGTTTCAGGTTTTCGGGTTTTCTAGGGGCCTACGGGTAAATAGGCCATCATGGAATAGTCTAGGGTGTTATTTGTAAAGTGCGTTGTAAGGCTCTATACAAGCCCAAGTCATTAATCAATAAAGCTAAGGTTTTAAATCCAATTGCTGGTATTATTGATTATTTCTGGATAAGAATGGCATAAATTGGTTAGGTTCTTACATTTGCTTATTTTGTTGTGGTGGGGATCACTTACGGGTCATATTAGGTGAAATTGCCGGCATGAGACGGCTCTACAACAGCATTGGAGGTTTCAACATGGGCATTTCATTTGGCCTAGTTGCTTCTCCCCAGCCAGCACAACTTCAACAAGAGTCTTTCAATGAGATTCTTCTAAAAAAGTTTGTTCTTCTTCTCCAACAATTCGTTGGGGCGGCCGAGAAAGGGCTTCCAATAGATAAAGCTTTATTTCGTGAAACTTGCTCCCAAGCAACGGCATTACTCCTCTCGCAGATGGTATACATTTTTCTGGAACTATTATACATGTATGCTTTTGTTTGAGCTATTTCTATCCCTCCTTAATCTTACTTTTGCAGTTCTTAACTGTGTATAGGAACTCAAAAGTTAGGTGTACTTTTTTGGTCAATTCTGAATTCATTTAGACATCTTTCTAAGAGTTGCCAAAATACATAGGCTAAATTTTTTGCAAATATACACTTTTTTTTTCCGTGGCTTACCCATTGAACCCGCTCCTATTTTTCAGGATTCCGAGCCTAAACTAAACCTGCAAGGCTTTGCCCAGTTATTACGGCTCCTTTGCTGGTCCCCTGCTTACATTTCAACCCCTGATGTAATGGAGACGGGTGTATTTATCTGGACTTGGCTTGTCTCTGCAGCCCCGTCACTGGGATCTCTTGTACTAGCAGAGCTTGTTGATGCATGGCTCTGGACGATCGACACAAAACGGGGCCTATTTGCATCTGACATGAGATATAGTGGGCCGGATGCCAAGCTGAGACCACATCTCATACCAGGTGAGCCTGAGGCACCTCCTGAAAAGGACCCGATTGAAGGTATCATTGCACATCGATTATGGCTTGGGTTCTTCATGGACCGTTTTGAGGTTAGCAGTATTTTCTTTTTTTCTGTATGTGTTTTCTTATTGTGGAATATAATTCATGGGGCACTAGCATGAAGAGGTTGGAATCCTGCATTGCAACTTTCTGTGCTTTAGAACCCCAATATAAAGAGAGTGGGTGTGGTCTGATGGGTGTTGGACCAAATTCAATCTGATGTCCGGTCAGAGCTGTTCGATCTGCTTTGAGATTCGTGCACACTTGATCCACACAAATCTTGATGTGGTTTGAACGGCTCCGACCAACATCGGACCAAATTTGGTCCAATGCCCATTGGACCGCCCATGATTCCAATATAAAGATCAACATAATGTTCCTGGAGCACTTACCAGGTGTATTCTTATCAGGTTGCAGGTAAGGCTCTTCAATGGATCTGTCATAATGTGATAACTAAATGGTCGTTAGGTTAGAGTGCAGCATCCGTTCTGATAATGTATTGGATAAGAATTTATGATATGAAATTTGATTCTTGCTTCCTTGCGTTATAGGTAATTCGGCATGATAGCATTGAACAACTCTTGCTTCTGACTCGTTTATTGCAAGGAACAATGAAATCACCTAATCACTTCTCTTGCCATCCTGGGGCCACTGGCACCTTTTTCACGGCAATGCTGCTTGGGTTGAAATTCTGCTCATGCCAGCACCAGATTAATTTGGACAAGTTCAAAACAGGGCTTCAGTTGCTTGAAGACAGAGTCTATCGGTAAGAAATATTTTTGAAACATCTCAACTCAACACGTGGCATACAATATTATTGATATGGTGTGCGACGGCATTATTTTTTTCCTGCAAAAGAAATTCTGTTTGCTTTGGTCAACCACATTAACACAGTTTAGAATTTTTATGTTACATTCCAATAAATATATATATTTGTGTTACTGCGTTAAGTTTTATGTCCAATAACTATGGTATTTCCATTATAATTTGTCAGTACTGCCTTGGGATGGTTTGCTCATGTGCCTGAGTGGTATGAATCGAATAGCAAGAGCTTTCAACAAAGCGAGGCACTGTCTGTGTCAATATTTGTGCACCACCTGCTGAATGACAGTCCTGGTGATCAGTCTCAGAAAGCAAATGGGCTTGAAGGAGATTTGAGTAACTTGGTTAGGATACATCTTTCATCTAATTGTACATATTTGAGGATTCTACTTACTACGACGATTTTCCTAAAATTCTCTAGTTTTCTTTGTAAGATGTTTGAGTTAAAATTTGTTCATGCTTTATAGACTGACACATACCATCCCATTTGGGGAACAATGGACAATTATACCCTTGGAAGGGAGAAGCGAAAACAATTGCTTACTATGCTGTGCCAACATGAAGCAGACAGGCTGGAAGTATGGGCTCAACCGTTAAACACCAAGTACTTTCTCTTCTCTGATCTTTGGTCTCTGTTTTTTTATTTTTATAATTTATTGTTTCGTATTGTTGATTTACAAGATAACATGTCAGCGAGTACATGCCATCCAAAATTGGAATTTCCAAAAAAAAAAAAACAAGTGCAATATAACAAAACTGTAATACTCTTCTTCGAAAAAAAATAGATGCTGACATACTGAAGATTGCATACTGGTAACACGGCTTTTATTACAATACAGGGAAACCTCATCCTTCCGGAGCACCAAAATTACCTCAGACAAGTGGGTCGAACATGTTAGGACTGCCTTTGCAGTGGATCCACGCATTGCCTTAGCTCTGTCTGCAAGATTCCCCACAAATGCAGCCATTTTGTCTGAAATGTCTCAGCTAATTCAGGTTGGGACCTCTTGTCCAGTCCTTGTTAGCATATGAGTTTTTTGTTTGTTCAAAATTACTTCCAATCAGAATTATGGAACCTGTCATGTCATGCTGATATACATACTCATTGGAATTCGGGTTGAGAAAAATACCTTAACCACATGCATGCACACACACATCCATGCATACACAAAATTGAAATAATCATGTTCCCGTACACTTTTTGTTGGGTGCGTTTAAATTGTCAAAGGAATAGCGCAAGAATAGTGCTGTTCAGGTTATTGCATGAGAATTGGGGCAGCAGAGTGTGCTAATTTGAATATTGTGGGAAGAGTGCTAATCTTTTGGTTTTTGAAATCGTGCAATTGTTGTTTAGATTGTATAATTTGGAATAGTGCTAATCACCTATTCCTAAATTTTTGGGTTAACGGTCTACTCTATTTCAGGGATAGAGAAATGCATTTGGATTCCAAAATTAATACTATTCTCATGCATCCAAAAATACCGTTTGTCAGTAGAAACTTCCAATTAATTATTAAAGAAACTTAACTAAGCAACATATTCACTTAAGAATAGACACAAAGGACCTTCAGAAAAAAGAACAGACACAAAGGAAAAAAAGAATAAAGGGGATGATTTGTGGTGCAACTGTGGATAAATTTTATTAAGAAAAATTAGGGGTAAGGACCTTCAAAAAAAGAATAAACGGGATGATTTGTGGTGCAACTGTGGATAAATTTTATTAAGAAAAATTGGGGGTTAATGTTGCCCATTTTTTATCTAATCATCCAGGTATGCAGTATTTTTAGTGTTACTTGTATATGTATGTTTTAAGCAAATACATGTTTGACTTCCATAAAAAATGTGAGAATGGTTCCAATATTGACCCTCATAGTTATTATTGATGATTTATTTCATAATAATCCATGATTTTGATGTGATCATTGTATTGATATCAGCATTTGGTATGATACTTGACCCCCATTAAAAAGATTTTCCAACTTCACCCCTGTGAAACTACGGTTTCAATACAAAAACAGGAGTCCTTCAATGCTAGTCATTTTATTTTCTATCATTATCTGATATCTCTCTTTTTTCTTCCTTTTAGACACACATAACACAGGTCCGGACTATACCTGAGGCATTACCCTTCTTCGTCACTCCAAAGGCAGTTGAAGAAAACTCAGTGCTCTTGCACCAACTGCCGCATTGGGCAGCATGCTCCATTACGCAAGCACTTGAATTCCTGACCCCTCCATACAAGGGACATCCACGTGTCATGGCTTATGTTCTCAGAGTGCTTGAGTCGTATCCGCCTGAGAATGTCACATTTTTCATGCCGCAGCTCGTTCAGGCTCTTCGTTATGATGATGATGTAAGTTTTTGTTGAAATATGTTATAGTCTTATCTTTCTTCAATGGTACTGCATTTAGTTTGTTCTCATGTTCTTCCGATTTAAGCAGCTTCAGATTTGAGTTACTGTTTCTTTCCTTACATTTTTTTTTTTTTTTTCCATTTTCATGTTACATTGACCTGTAGCATAAGATGATATATAGAGGCCAAAAATATTTTTCTCTATGGTTTCTGTCAACTTTTTCAACCTTTTCAGATTTGTAATGTTAATTGCTAATATCCCTTGCAGAAATTAGTTGAAGGGTACTTGCTTGGTGCTGCTCATAGAAGTAACATTTTTGCTCATATCTTGATATGGCACCTTCAGGTGAAACCTCTGTTATTTTACTTCTCTTTTGAGCTACAAATGAATTAATTTAATAATGTATTATTCCATGATGACCAGGTTCTCATTAAGTTGTGTGATTTTAATATCTCTTATCGCATTTGTTGTAGGGTGAGGAGTTTGACGAAGGTGAGAAGGAAACAGTGGGAAAGGTAAGCAGAAAACTGTGAAGCATCAGTGTTTGATCTATTTGCGAAGCTCATGGTTGGAATATGTTAATTCCAGTTTTGTTTGTTTTTCTTGAGTGGAGAAGTTGATTTTGACTCGGCACTTCTTTTTTATTTCTTTGTAATCATTATTTTTAGGAAGTCACACATTCTGTTTTCTTTGGTTTCAGGCCGGCAACTTCCATAAAATACTCCCTGAAGTTAGACAGAAAATTATAGATGGCTTCACACCAGAAGCCCGTGACTTATTCGACCGAGAGTTTGCCTTCTTTGATGCAGTTACATCAATTTCTGGTGTGCTTTTCCCTCTTCCCAAGGAAGAGCGCAGGGCTGGTATTAGGAGGTACTTGTAAAAAAGTTCATCTTGTAATCAGCCTCTCTGGTACATGAAATTGAAAATTTACATGGTTGGCTTCATTTTGTGTATAGGGAACTCGAGAAGATTACTATTCAAGGGGATGACTTGTATCTGCCGACTGCAACAAATAAAATTGTCAGAGGAATTCAATTGGACAGTGGCATTCCCCTTCAGTCAGCTGCTAAAGTTCCAATAATGATAACATTTAATGTTGTTGATAAGGATGGGGACCCAAATGACGTGAAGCCCCAAGCTTGTATTTTTAAGGTACTACCTTGTGTTATTCTTTCTCCGTGTTGTAGGCCTGAACCACATGAAAAAATGCGATGAAGATTTATTCTTGAATTTTATATTTAACAGGTTGGAGATGACTGTAGGCAGGATGTTCTTGCGCTCCAAGTAATATCTTTGTTGCGCGATATATTTACCGCTGTTGGGTTGAATCTCTATCTATACCCTTACGGTGTTCTGCCAACTGGGCCAGGCCGGGGCATAATTGAGGTGACGTTTTACCCCCTTCAGAACCGTGTACTAGACTTGATGTGATCTGTCATAATCTGGCTGTAATCACATCATTTCTGACATGTTATGATTACATTTTATGATTAACCGCTTACATTCTATTGTATTGAACATTTTATGATTGCATTTCGTTTGACCTATAGACATTATACTGACAAGGCACATTTTATAATTATAAATAGACACTCTGCATATATAGAAGTGTACTCAGATGAATAAAAATTGGTTAGTGATATTTTATACATAACCTTTCTATTCGATTTTACCAAAATGAAGGTTTGTCCCAATACAAGGAGTAGAAATCAAATGGGGGAGACAACAGATGGTGGTTTGTATGAGATATTCCAACAAGACTATGGACCAGTTGGTACCCCCTCCTTTGAAACAGCACGTGAAATGTTTATGATAAGCAGTGCTGGTTATGCTGTTGCCAGTTTATTGCTTCAACCTAAGGACCGCCACAATGGCAATCTTCTATTTGACAAGTATGACTTCTCTTTCATTACTTTGTCTATATGAACGCTGAATTTATGTGCATTCCTTTTAGTTGCTATCTGTGCTTTTACGAACAACTACCATTCTAAAGACATTTTTTACATCATTGTAAGCTTTCTGGAAGTTTCCAAGAAAAAAAAGACAAAAATGGAAATTGGACTAAGTTGCTATTGTGAGTGCTCTTTGATACTTACGGGTACCGGTCTTGACATGTATGGACATGAATTGGACATGAAACCTCAGAGCTATGTCTGGAGGTTTAATATAGTGGGGGATAATTCTGATCACCACTCTCACATTGGATGAATTATCCCTTATTCCCTCCACTTTATCACACTTCTAAACATAGTGCAGTGGAATAATACTGTATAGCAGCCCAAAACTTGTACTGGTTAACAAATAAGTCCATGGTACGATTTGATTAATTAATTAGTTAAGAATTGAGATGATATTTCCTACGTTGATATTGCAGCAAAGGAAGGCTCGTGCACATAGATTTCGGCTTCATATTGGAGACTTCGCCAGGTGGGAACATGCGATTTGAGAGTGCTCAGTTCAAACTGAGCCACGAGATGACTCAGCTACTTGACCCGTCCGGGTCTATGAGGAGTGACACCTGGAATCAGTTTGTCAGGCAAGTTAACACTAATACATTGGCCCACATCATAACTAATTATAGTTTTAAAATTGTTGATAAGTTCAATCTATCCTTGAGAAAGGGGAGGTAGCACAGTTGGCTAGTAGAAAAGTCTTAGGATTGTTGGTTACCCAAAGATCAAGAGTTCGATTCCCCCTCACGACTACGCTTCTGCAAAGGTTTAAAAAAAAAAAAAAAGTTCAATCTATCCTTCTATTTTGGAAGGAATTGGGTATACATTTTTTTTCTTTGGAAGTATGTTATGGTTTTACAGGTTTGTCTGTGATATTTATCTTTCCTTGTAATATTTGGTATTTTCTTTTTCTTAGCTTGTGTGTAAAAGGATACTTAGCAGCAAGGCGGCACATGAACGGGATACTAACAACAGTGAATCTGATGGTTGATAGCGGGCTGCCATGCTTCAGCCGTGGCGACCCGATTGGCAATCTCAGGAAACGGTTCCATCCAGAAATGAATGAACGGGAGGCAGCCAATTTCATGATCCGAACCTGCGGTGATGCCTACAACAAATGGTCAACAGCTGGGTATGACTTGATCCAGTACCTTCAGCAAGGCATTGAGAAATAAAAACATCTTCTCCGGCTATCTAGCTTGTTTTTGTGCTGAGTGTTTACTCCGACAATGAATTCCTTTTGTATCTATTGTATAATTCATTCAATGTTTTCTGTAGAGGTTTTTTAGGCGTAGATTTTGCTTTGATGGAGAGAGAGGCAAGGAAGAGAACTTACGGCTTGAAAGCTTACAATTTTCTCTTATTTGCAAAACCATTTTTATGTCTCATTTTTTATATCTTTTATTATTGAAAAACATGTTTCTAGGCAGCCACATTATCACTGAAAGACAACAGCTCTTGGTAGTTGAAGTTGTCAATTATAGTAAAGTGTGGTAGACAAATTATCACAATGAGTAAATACTTTCTAGAGGATATATTATCATTCCTGGCCACAGGATGGTGACATTTAAATCGGAGTTGATGTAATTCAACTTGCAGCTACAAAGTGCCTTTTCTGCCAGAAAAAAAAAATGATAAAAGAAAAGAAAAAAGATAAATCTCTTTTAACAACGAAATCTGGAATGCCAATAATTTTCTGCATCAAACATCAGAGAAGAAAAAGAAAGCAGGCAAAGGTCTCACGGAAATCATAAATTAACGACAGGCAGAGTATGATTTGCTGCATCGCTCATGGTGCAACAACTGATGTTATTATTAGAAGTTGTATCTTTGATGTGGTACACAGACCACAATTATAATTGTTAGAACTGATGTTGATGCTTTAATTCGGCACTTGATAGCCGGATTACCGAAAGTACATTTATGTAAATATGCCCGGTAGAGTGCTGTGCCCGGTCTTATTAGGAAACAATAAAATAAAAAAGTAAGACTATTAAATTCTGATCTCATAACAAGCTGATGTGATAGCTATGTGCATTTTGTGGTGGCGTTGAGAGAAAAGGACACTAGTCCTTGGGATCAGCTGAGGTACCTGACTGTTTACAATGTCTGGATGGACCGCTGATCTGAACGCAGATCAAATCTCGATGCAGTTTAAAGTCTGAGATGGGTACATGTTTGATGAATTGTTGGAGGGGATGGAGAGAGAAGAAGCATCTATCTGTAGCCGAGCTGTAGAAGAACCAACCACGTTTGTCATTTGGAATTGTTGTGGGGTCTCCGATCTCTACACTAAAATTGTCCATATTTGGTATTAATTCTCCATTCGTCCCTCCCTTGCTTAGTTGCTTGGGTCAACTTGCACCTTTTCTCTCTATCACTTCCCATCTTTTTAACCTATCACACAATGTCGCGCAAATAATTTTACATTTCATTTTATACAATTGAACAGTGACATCAACTATATTCCTCATTCACAATTTGATAGGGCCAAGTTCCCAAGACCTTCACCCTTAACGGCTATGAAAGAGCCGGGATTCGGACATCCTAGAGAGGCCAACCCGGAATCAATATGAAATGTCCAGGGTCTGTAAAAACACAGACCATCCACAAGCCAGTTTTGGGCAAAGAACAACCCGGAACTCAGACCCCTATGTCGGGGCCAGCCCGGGACCAAAGAAAGTAAGGCCCAGGACCCAGCAGCAAAAGTTCACAAACAAGTCTCTATCGGGCCACGCCCGAGAAGCCCGAGAAAGGTCCACTCAATAGCATGACTGGGCCGTATTTGATATAGGCCCAGCCCGAATTCGGTTGGCACTGCCTTTCATGTGGGATAACTGTTATTACGGTTTACATAACCGACCAATCTCCTATTAATCGCGTGGCATAGCGGTTATGGACAGCCTATATAAGGCAAGAAGGCCCATTGAACAAGGGTCAAAATTCTGAACAAGAGAGATATCGCATAGGTTAGAGTCCGAATATCTTCAAACCTCTCCGAGTTCCAAACTCGATTCTCATCTCGGCCTGCCACTTCGAGGCAGGGTGAACCCGTCTCAGAAATCCTTTTTCCATACGGCCTACTCACCCGACCCCCGAGATAGGACGTATCACAATTCAATATTAGCCATTTGTGTAGCGAATCATACATTGTATGCACGAGCTTGGTCTTGATATGCTAGATTGATATTTGAAATAAAGCTCGGATTTTTGTTTCTAATGTCGAAAGACATGAAAAGTTTAATAAAATATATAGGGCCCGTCTTAATCAATGAAAATGATAGATGGAGACACTTCATATAATTAATTACAAGATGCGGTGCTTATATATGAAAGAGAGAGATCTCCTTAAAAGCAATATTTGAAAGCACCCTAGTCCCCTGAGCAGCTCTAAAGGTTGAGGTTCTTATAGTTAGCTTTGCAAAAACAACCTTAATATCTATATAATTACATTAGGAAGAAGAGCTGAACATGAATACATAGTCAAGGGTAGACGCAGGACCCGATTTTTTTATTAATAGGAAATAAATATATATATATATATATATATATATATATATATATATATATATATATATATATATATATATATATATATATATATATCGATAACAGTGAATAATTATGACGAAATTTGAAATCTAAGAAAACCGTTATGATTTATAACGTCTACATAATTCAAATTAGTTAACTCCTAATTAACGAAAATAAAAAAAATACGGCACGGGAAGTTGTTAAAAATAACGTCCAGAGATGATCTCAATATTGAATGAGATGTGCATATATATTTCATAAACATTTCTGGACGTTATTCTTCATAGCGTCCTTTTTTTTTGTTGTTGTTTCGTTAATTAGTCTTAATTGATTTTGATTATCTGAACGTTATGATAACAGTTTTTTTAGATTTCAAATTTTGCCAGAATCATTCACTGTTATCGATATTTTTATTTTATTTTCCTATTAATAAAAAAAAAGGGTCGACGCAGGACTGCACAATGGCTGAAGAGCATTTTCCATGTCACTCCATATATATATATATATATATATATATTGTAACCTAATGTTAGGAAAATTGTTTATTGCCCCCTCCAAATTACTCTCCTTTTGACTTGATAATTTGAAGCTTAGATTAGGAAACACAAAATAAATTAGTTTTCAAACTTTTTTTGTCCCAGGGTACTGTATACTTCTTAATTGGAAGGCGGTAGTTTAATTCTGTCACAGTTAGTTTAGAGAAACCAACAAGAATTAGTTTTCATGTCACTTTTTAGTATCTCTTTATTAATTTAGTTCTTTTACGTTGTTTTATAATTAAAGCTACCAACTATCAAGATCAACTGCAGTTCATATATACCAGAGTACGTGCTATATGCATAATATCTGATTTTTTACCTCACTCTTTTATACTTACTATTCAAATTTCTTCCTTTGAAAACTTTCTTAAGCAACTTCCTTAAATATTTACATTATTCTTTTGGGATCGACTAACAGTCCCCCCATTCAGTCCCTAAACGCCCCTCTAACGGTCAAAGTACAACTGTCAGTCCCCCATTCAACATACATTAATTCACGAGGAGGGTTCAAAAGCCTCCATTTTTCATGCCTCCACCATGCCTCCATTTTTAAAACTTTAATAACTCAAAATTTAAAACTTAAAAGTCAAAATAAAACCGTTGGATATGATCTACATCATTTTATCTATGCACGTGTAAAAAATTATGACATTTCAATTTTATTTTGGTTGTCATCAAGAGTTTGTAAAAAACATACTAATGTGGATAATTTCTAGACGTTGATTTTTCAACTTATTGATTCACATAAAAACAAAATCAAAATGTGATAATTTTTTATGAGCACATAGATAAAATGATGTAGATCATATCCAACGGTTTTATTTTGACTTTTAAATTTTAAATTTTGAGTTATTAAAGTTTTTAAAAATGGAGGCATGGTGGAGGCATGAAAAATGGAGGCATTTGAACCCTCCTCTTAATTCACATACAAAATGAAAAATATTCATACCTAAGATATCAAGTATTAATTCACATACAAACTGGGGACCATTACTTTTCGGAGGCAGTAACTGTCAGACTGCATTGGGGACCACAACCATAAAGTCACGTGGATCACATCACCAGTGCTACATTCATTGATTAAATTAATTCACATACAAAATGGAAAGTATGAATACCTAAGATATCAAGTATTTAAAAAAAACGGGACACAATACCTACTCATCTTTTACACGTTTTTCAAGGTAGTTTTTTGTTTTCTCCGTTCAATCTAACCAATTTTTAGGACGATCTATGAGGAATTTTGCAAATCTAAAATCACGAACATGTTCTACACAATTTTCTCTTTCAAATGAGATCCATGATGACATACTTTTACACGTTTTTCAAGGTATCAAATATTCAAATATGGAAAGTATTCATACAAAATGGAAAGTATTCATAACTAAGATATCAAATATTTATATATAATTCATCAAGTATTCATATTTAAGATATCAAGTATTTAAAGAAAAAAACTGAACTCAAATATGAAAAGTATTCATACAAAATGGAAAGTATTCATACCTAAATTATCAAGTATTCATATATAATTCATCAAGTATTCATACTTAAGATATCAAGTATTTAAAGAAAAAAACTGGACTCATCTTTTACACTTAAGATATCAAGTATTTAAAGAAAAAAACTGGACTCATCTTTTACACTTAAGATATCAACATCTTTAACTTTGTCAATCATACTTAAGATATCAAGTATTTAAAGAAAAAAACTGGACTCAAATATGAAAAGTATTCATACAAAATGGAAAGTATTCATACCTAAATTATCAAATATTCATTTTTTTTTTTTGAAAGAGAAACATGAGGGTCTAGCCCTCAAATTCCATATATGATCATACCAGTGGTATGATGAAAGGGTTTGTAAAGTTATTTACAAGCAGCACAAATAAAGTAAAGCAAAATAAAAAGATGAAGATGAAATAAAATAAAATAAAATTATTGTAACAGCGTCAGCATCGATTTACTCCTCAGGAAACCAAAGTCTAACTTCTTGTACTATTTCCCAAGATAATTGAGTTGGTGTTTTGCTCAATTTTTGAAAAATTCTTCTACATCTTTCCTTCCATATCAAATATTCATATATAATTCATCAAGTATTCATACTTAAGATATCAAGTATTTAAAGAAAAAAACTGGACTCATCTTTTACACGTTTTACACGTTTTTCAAGGTGGTTTAATGATTGACAAAGTTAGTTAGAATGGGGGGACGTTTAGGAGACTGGAGTGCGGGGGACAACATCTTTACTCTATTCTTTTACCTAAATTTATCAAATAGCCTAGACAAATGAAAAAAAAAATTCACAAATTTTTTATTGGAAAGACATAAAAGTTTATTTTTTTACTTTTCATGAAAAACTAAATGATATTATATATTCACTTTGCATTGAAAGACTAACTGCTGCTTATCATTATTGAGGGCTTATCTTGACTAGCTTTATGCTCGTATGTAACGATGAAAGGTGTACCAAATCATATTATCCTTGAGATATACTCAATATTCAAACAGTGTAATCACTTGTGCCGATTGCCAGACACATGCACCTTAATTAGTGTCACAAAAGAATTAACCAAAATCTCAATCAGAGTGTAGAGTGGATAGGAATGCTCTCCAGTAATTTTCAATCAGAATATATAGTTTGATTCCTTGATAAAGACTTTCTTTGTTGTATCCTAAAGCCAGACAACGTTGGTGATGTTGTTTGGTTATCAACTGGCTATTAAATTTCAACAGGGATAGGTACCTGAAAATGACTTGTCTTCTTTGAAATGGTAAAATTTATCTATATATGTATCAACATTTCTGGCAACAGGTAATTTTCTTCAATCGGCAGCGACAGTACTGTTCTTTGAAAATTAGTCGATCAATTTCTTGTTGATAGTCTTTACTTTATTTCCTGATTCTTCTTCTTATTATTATTATTATCAAGTTAAATCATCTCGATTATTTTGGAACAGCCACAGATGGGCATTTTTCTGACTGGATAGATCTTAAAGGTCTGATATTTAATTTTCTCTTCTTGAAGTTAACTTTCTTTATCGATCGATTATGTTATCTATCACCGTTCTTGTTGACCTAGTAAATATTTTATTAATTACGTTTTGTTATCCTGACCAAACATAACAGTAATTAAATTGTTATGTTACCAACACACTCACAACAAAGACGTACATGTTAATAATTGCATCTTCACATGAAGGAGTAATTTATAATTTTTACTGATATGATGATAATAATAATATGTCCTAAGATGTGAAAAGCTCCCTCCATCCCCCCCTCTCTCTCTCTCTCTCATCCCAACATCTGGATCACCTTCACAACATATAGACAATGGAGACTGCGGCGCCTGCCCCTTTTTTCCCTGAAGAAAAGATTAAAACAAAAAACTACAAAAAACAGTTTATGAGATGTACTTTAGTTTTAGCAGCACAATGGAGATAAATAATGCATAACTATTGATCAATCCTTATAGTTTGAAGTTTGAACTTCTCCCCCATCCCTTTTCGAACACCAAAATCATTGAGGAAAATGTGTTGCGTATTATTGAGTTATCATTATTCCTTATTATTCGGAATCCAAGATCGTAGTTGATTAATTACTTAAATTAAAGCTCCACACTCCATAGATATGATTTGGCAAATAGTTGAGAGAGAATGCAGATGGTTTATATTCAAAGAAATACTCCCTGAATTATATATACTGTATTAATTTTATCAAAAAAAAATATATACTGTATTAATTGAGAATCATATTACACCGGTTCAGTTCTTGCATGAAGCCTAGCTAACATAACTGAAGAGGCAATTAATTCTACCTCTGCCAGAAAAATAATAATCTATGCTCCAAAAGCGTAGTTCATATCAATACATTAGCTAGGCAACAAAGCAAAAATACATCATGAAAGATGGATAAAAACTAAAAGACCAAGATATCGATCTCTCCTTGTTTATTTCATGCACCAGATCATTTGCTTTGGGTTTATTTACGGAGCAAAGTCTTGAGCGAGAATGCCAGGAAGAGAGAAGCATATCTGAGCTTTAACTAGCATTCTAACATCTACTAATTAATTAATTACACATATGCTATATCCTAATAAACAGCATACATGGTACAAAATCACAATTAAAAAGGAACAAGCAACTGTGTACTTGAGGGATCATTGTCAATACCTGATCTCCTCTTCATCCTTTTAGTAATATTACTATAGGTCGAATTTCTTGTTAATTAATTCAGGGGTGAAGAGCAACTGTGTACTTGAGGGATCATTCGCGGAAGCCCTAATTTCTTGTTAATTAATTAAGAAAAATGATCCTACCAGCTGGTACTATAGGTCGTGGTAATATTTCATTGGCATTTTCATTGTCGGCACAGGCTGGCAGGCAGCATGGTGGTACGCTTTATGAAGCGCCCCTTCATGCGGGGCCGCTTCTCTGCATTGAGCTTCCGCACCTCGTACCGAATCTTTTTTGCGAAGAGCCTTGTTCTTCTCTTCTCTCGATACCTAGAAACTCTTGCCTCTCTGCCTTCACTGGTTAATGTAGCCTTGTAAATTGGTCCAACTACACTGCTCACACCACTTATACCCTGCAAATAATGAAGAATTAATGTGTTATTTTCAAATTTATCCAAATTAAGTTTCAAATTAATAAACATCTGCATGGCAGTACAAGGAATCAAAGTAAGATAGCATTACTTAAAGAGTTAAAGATCAATAATTCTTTGCAAATTAAGAGTCATTATTATTAATTGTATATTAAGCTTTGTAGAGAATTGCCAATAGCAAAGGGGACTGGTCTCACATAGCATGATGCAATTGTTGATTTTAAAAAGAAGAAAAGGAACAAGTCTAACTCTATTTAAAATAATAAATCATGAAGTACTTTGAAAACAAATTTTGATTTTAAATTTTTAGTCATCAATTGTTAGCCATACCATAAAATCAGGCCAGCAGTCATCTGGACCAAACCGGGGTCGCTCGCCATTTGTCCATGGCGAACCGCCTTGATATCCCCATGCAGCTATCACTCCCTCATAATCAAGATTAAGTGCTAATTTGTTTCTCTTTTTCTCTATTGTCTCCACTATATCTTGTTTAGAGTCTCGAACAATTTCTAGTTCTGCCTCGGCATCTATCTCCATCAGCCCTCCCAACCCATCAAACTCGGGTCCACCAAGCAGGTTCTCCATATCGGCCGCAAACTCCTCAAGATCCATTTCTGATATTTGAAATCCAGCAAGTCCATCAACTGCAGGAGACTTCACCCCTGAATTACAAAGAACTTGTTTTGTTTCTTCGACCGCAGCTGGTGGCGGCGAGTACAGATCAGCCAGTTCAGGATCAAACACTGGCACTTGGTACAACAACTGTTCATTTTCTTCTGACAAGTCTTCTTCGCTGTTTAGTGCTTCGTACAGGTCCGGTACATGATCATGTGTAGTTTCATATTTTGGAACATTAGGTTTTTGGCGTGGAGTGCGAGGTTTGCGCTTGTTCCAGGAGGGAGACATGAAAGGGAAAGAATTGGAGTCGGCAGGAGGAGGGGAGATGGGTACGCGATGATGCCGGCGAGCGAGGGGGTTTGCCGAGTGCACTGACGAATCACATGGGGAACACAGGAAGGCATCGTCGGCCGCACAATAGACCCTAGCACGTCGTCGCACGCAACTGTCACATGGGCGAGCGGTCCGTGCACCAAGCGTGTTTGCGATGGATATCTCCTTTGTCATGGTTTCTATATATATTAGGCGGGTCAGTTTCTGTGTGTGTGTGAGAGAGAGAGAGAGAGAGAGAGAGAGAGAGGAATGAAGGGAGAAAAAGAAGCTAGCTAGAGAAGAAAACAGTGCCAAAGTAGGGTTCCTTTGGTCTTTTATAAAGAAGGGGGATGAATTAATGAAGTTGAACAAACATAATGGTCAACATAAGGATAGGGATAATTGCTACAGTAAGAAAAATTGACACTAACTAGATGAAACATTAATTTTTTTTGGAAATCTATGAATATTTATATTTGAGTAACTGATCTTATAATTAATTTTTTTTGGAAATCTGTATAGACTAAATATATTAATTCCTCCAATCGATCATTTTTAAAACTCGTACAACTTTGATCTCAATAACTTAGCTTCCTCTAAAAGTTCATTCGTCCGTGCACGCGTGCTCATGTTTCACCTCTATCAACGTGGTGATTATTCTTTCAAACCAGGTGCAATTATATTAATTATTACAACAAGTATATATTAAATTTATACTAATGTGAGAGATGTTTATATTATTATGATATGTGTTTATACTTTATACTAATGAAAGCGAACAACAAAGAAACTGTTTTGTTAAGAAACTTAATTATATATGCTGATCATGTATATATGCATATATTTATAGTACGTACTAGCTATGAACGCGCAGCTGGCGGATATTGTTTATAATAGAGAATTATTACATGTGTTCATACTTACTATTACAAACTAAAAGTACACTAGTGAAAGTGGACAATAAATTAAGGAGTTGTTTTTGTTGAAGTTACAAGCTAATACGTACAACAAGGTTCACATCCGATCCAGAATAAAATGAAGAAGAAAATCAACATATATTCTTGGTTTATACGGCTGGACAAAAATGATATGTATTTCCTTTATTAATTTGTCATGATTGATTGGTGTGTAATTTACTTCCTAGTTTAGAATGGATTATGATTTGTTGTCTAAAATAATAGAGGTGAGCTATGCACCCTATGTTAGATATAAAACCATCTTTATAACAGAGAGTATAGCATGTAAGAAACATATTGATTGAAATAAACAAAGGGAGGGAAGGGAGATTCATAGGAGTCTTGTGTTCTTGAGTTGTTCTATTATTATTTTTGACAGTTTTGTTATAATATATTTTTGCTAGTTTTCCTACTTTTGAATCATTGTTTTTATACTACCTCTTACAACATATATATATGCATGTTATAGTATTAATAAAGTAGAAAATAAGAAAGTTGTTCTGTTAAGAAAATCTAATGTTTATACTTTTGAACCTGATATTTATACTAATTAATTAATTCATAAATATCTCTATATAACCTTACAAAAATATCTCTATACGTAAATTCATATACTAAATAAATCTCTTACACATTAATTACCATTAATATATGCTGATAATGAAGAGGAAGGGTGAATATATAAAAGCGCTTACTAAAAGCGAAAGGGCAACCCTTGCTAGCAGCTAGCAAGTTTTTCAAAATAAAAAAATAGTAATAATAATAAGCGAAAGGGCAAAATGGTTAGCAAAAAGTCAAAAGGAAAAAAAAAAAAGACGTTAGGTAAAAAAACGGGTTAGAGATAAATTTGAAGAACTAATATATGCATTTATTGCAGCATGATCCTAGCTAGCTAGCTAGTCCCGGACTCCTAGCAAGAATTTTTTTTATTTTTTTTATTTTTTTTAACGAATCCTAGTAACAATCTTTAATTCTGCCAATCCCGTGGTGTTAATGTTAATGGGACCCGCATGAATGGCATCCGTTAATTATCTGAAATTTGATTGGGTGGATCTGAAAAGGGCATCCGTTTATCTGTAATGCTATTGGCTGACGAGTCGTTGATGTGGGATTATAGTGGGACCCACCAGTTTTAACAGGAGAATGAATTATACATGGCGTAGATGCTGTCTACGTAGACTAATAACGTCTTCACCAATCCTATTCACGTGGGGTCAATTCATTCTACTGCTGTTTGTCACTTAATTTGTGCAAATCGGTACGTACTGCAACAACGGGTCTACCCACAAATCACAAATCATATATCGATCATCAACTCTGCGTGATAATAATATGCTTAATTATGTGAATTCATGACATCTACTTTTTTTTATTGAGCTCACTGATACGACTAATTTGGTAAATTATTGATTACTATATATAATAACTTAAATGGCAACTTTCAAGCTCTAAGAATCAAGATGTGGACTGTTGCAGTTTGGCAATGGTTTCTTGTAGTGAGTGATATACATCAAATAACAAAGTGATACTATGGCTAAGTTTTACCGTCTTGCTAGTTGTATCACCCAAACATAGCACAGATAGATAGACACGACACACACTTCTAAGTTCTAACATATACCAACAATTCGTGTCACATTTCGGTAATAATCTGAGAGTTCTATTTGAGAACCGCACTTCGTTCGGTTTTACTAGTTGAAACATGGCTTAAGCGTCACACATTTTATGTCAAATGCCATACACAAAATAATTACAAGAAATACCAAAGTAACAGAATATAAAGTTCTGAAACCCTTTCTTTATTTTTTTCATTTCAACCTTACAGGCCTAGTCGGTACCGGAATCAAGTACCGTGTGGTGCAAAGCAAACACCAAGTTGTGCAGTTGCAAATTTTAAACCATGAGCTTAACGACTTTGCTGATACTGTCAAATTACAGTTTTTACCTCACCCTTCAAAAATTATTTCACTGTTTAAAAACTGTCATTTTGCTCCAAATTTTATTAGAAAAGAAAAAAAAAAGTTTCATAGCTAGCAACAACAGGTCACACGTAAAATAGAAGCAAAAGAATCTACAAAACATGGTAAAATAGACTAAGATTTTAAAGAATCTACAAAAACATTGGTAACAGAGACTAAGATTTCATGTATTCATCCTTTTTTCTTCTTTTCTTGATTTTTTTTTTTTCCTTTTACATTATTTCTAGGATAAGGGAGCCTCACTTAACAAAACTACACATTGCTTCAAAAGACATGGGATAGCGTTTGATTGCCAGCATCGAGTATAACATCGCCATGTGCAATCCTGAGATAGTTTTGCAATATAAATTAACAGATAAAAAGCCATATAAAAAGAAATAACAACAGATTCAAGTAAAAGTTACCTTAGGTAACTGAGAGCTGACATCTTGTAGAGCAATGTAAACACAAGGAGATGCAACCCAATGGAGTAGAAAAATATAAAGGTCCGTGCATATCTGTTAAAAAAACGAGATTATTTTCTTCTTTAAACTGACATCGCAGTCATAGTTGCTGTATGGTAATGATCTAAAAATTACTTTAGTCAAATACTTTGTAATATTAATTTGACTTTCTTTTAAATATTGTTTACATGTGTTGGTTTGCTCTCTATTGTTTTTAAATCTTCATTAATCAGCTACTGGTAAAAATAAGCTGCAATGCTAAGCTAATACCACCAACAGTAAGCAAAAAGGGCATGGAACTAAAGCAATGTGCAAAGCGAGCAATCTTGTAAGAATTATTTCTCTGGAAGATATGCTAAATTTTGTAATCAATAAAAGGACAGTAATATGCAACGTACTTGTTACCAAGAAGGAAGCGGCCACTACTAAGTGTGATTTTATCTCTCAAGCCAAGTTCCTTGTACCGCTGATCTTTTTCCTGAATATGGCAGTAACCAAAACAAGCAAGAGAACACATATTATAAATCAAAATGCACTGGCCATGAATGGGAAGAAAAAGAAAAAAATGTGCCTGAACCTTCTTAGAGAAAGCAGCAAAGGGGTTTATGTCATCCTCATACATCTTCTTGTATTTTGACTCTACATCTGAGCTGGAGCCACTTTCAATATCTTCCATATACTGGCAGAGGCCAAAAAAAAAAAAAAATAGTTATCATGCCTTGAAAAGGAATATATTTTCTCTCTCTCACAATATGGAGCCTACTTAGCACAAAATATGTACTGCCATGCATAGAACTACCTTCTTTGGAGCTCTAGACACAAGTTTCTCTTGGCTATAATCTTGTACATATCGTATCTTTCCATAAAGTTGCACATTATCGGCTTTTGTCTTCTCTAGCTCTACAGAGAGCATTTCCAACTTTTCCTTCAGTCGTCTCATTTCCTACAACAAGTTGTAAATGTCGAAGAAATATTTACAAAAGAGCAAGAGGCAAGTTTTCAAAAATAGAAGAGGAAAAGTCAAACATGATGAAGGGACTGAATTGCATATCAAAATTTTATAATTTTGTTCCTTTATAGGTGTTTATCTGGGTTTCAACAAGTGGTGGTATGATATAATATATTTATTTGAAATATAAACAACTAGTTGAAAAGAATAAATTTGATCAAAGCAATACCTCCTCAGTTTCTCTCAAGCGGTTTCTGAAGCGGTCTCGCTGATTGCAAATGACTTTCAGCATTGAACTCTGATCTTGATCCAATTGTAAGTGCTTTTGTTCTCCTCCCTAAATTTTCCGCAAAGGACTTAAATACTGAAACTCAAATACATACTCACAAAAAGAATCTTATAAAAAAAAATGTACCTCAGAGACTTCATTTGCACCAATTTCTTGAAGGTCCCAATCAAGTGACCCTTTCCTATCAATTGAACTATAACCCTAAATTGAGAAATAGCATGATGTCAGATACCATCTTTCTAGAAGGTTTTGTTATGATCAGAAATTAATAAGTTGAAATAAACATACCTTTAGTATGTCTTCCTCAAGCTTAGCTATCAATTTCTGCTGCTCTTCGACCTTTGCGGTTAACTCTGAAATTTTGGCCTCAGCCTTCTCCAACGAACTTGTCTTTTCCGAGATTTTAACCTAATTTTATTTAAAACAATAAATTATACAACTAATTGCATGAGAAAAACTATAGTGCACCAACAATAAAATCAAAATTCCGACCTTCAACTGGGTAAGTTCATGCTCCATTTTGCGATTCTTGTCAAGCAACAGAGCCTCCAGTTTACTCATTTCCTCTTGATTTGTAGCTAGCTCCCAATCTTCAGCCTCGATTGAATTATATCCAACTGCCTATTTGCAGATAAGGATTCCCCAATTGTAAGCACCAAATATTATGGTGATACTGCACCTCGCAAACTATTTAAAAGAAATTTACCTGAAGAATTTTCACTTTCTTTCTGAGATCATCAACTAACTTTTCTGTGGGTTTCTCTTCAAGCTCCTTCTTCATATTTCTTAAAGCCGTCTCCTGTTGAATTTGCAAAAATATACACACAGGATACTTATACAAGCATACTTTCACCAGTTGGCAGAATAACATATGCAGTGAAAATTAAGGTACTTAAAAACATAGACTTTTAAAGTGAGAAAAAGAGAAATGGCTTAATTGACTAAGAAGTCAGTTCCCCATTCTATACATTGCAATTTTACTCAAGCCCACAGAATATTCTAATTACATGTATGCCCCTATAAAAAAATAAAAAACAATCAACTAACTATTTCTACTGACATGCAGTAAGCCAGTACAAGAAACAAAAATTAACTATGAGTAAACCTTTAATCATTATCAATATTCTAACAAGCAACATAGGTCCAGCTTAGAAGGATATAATATTGTTTATTCTGGAATGCTCAAAGACAAGGATAACATATATTGAACTCATTTGTAAATAATACCTTCTCCTCTAGTAAAGCATTGTACTTCTTGATCTCATCTATGTGCTGATCTCTCTCAGCTGAAAGAGTGTTTTCTAAATTGCGAACTTCTGCATTTAAGTCTGATATTATCTTCTCTTTTGCAACTAAGGAGCTCTCTAGTGTGCTTGTAGATTCCAAATAATCACTACAGAAAAGTTATTTTTTTGTAAGAATTTTGTCTGTGTGAAAAAATAATCTCGTCTGGTACTAGAGCCAATTTACAATATATAGCAAATATGGAATATATTCTAGACTTTATAGTAATAGAGGATATGGGTTTTTAGTGTGAAATCCTAAATAGCGTACATGATTCTTATCCTATAGAGAGAAAACAAGCGAAGTTAATTAGCATTAGGTATACCCAAAGTTATGTGTACTACCTTTTACCCATCTCGTGTTGAGTTTTACCCTCTATTTAGCAGAAAAAAAAAAAGATAAAGAAAAGTACCGTTCCTTGCTTGTCTCTTCATTTGTTTGCAATTGAGACCTTAGAATACCCTGAGTAATCCATTGTATGTAAACTAGAGCCAGTTAAAAACTAAAAGCAATATAACCACACATCATACATCTTAATAATTTTGCATTTACAAAAACTATAAAGTTTACACCCCATTTAATATAAGTGCAATACAAAGTATTTCCTTTTTACCTTTTCTCTCTCAAGACTAAGAAGGCGACTCTGAGCACGTTCAACCTCATCCATTAGAAGGCTCACTTCGGCCTCCTTTGCCGCTCTGTTTTCCTCTATATAAGAAAGAAAAAATATATATATTACAGAATATATATTATATATAAAATACTGAACATACCCATAGAAAGAAAGAGAAAGGCGGGGGAGGGAGGGAGAGCACTTGGCAGCCCCTTCCAGGTTTTACAAAAGAGAGAGAGAGAGAGAGAGAGAGAGAGAGAGAAACCTGATTGAGTGCGAAGTTCAAGTAATTGGCTTTGTGCAAATTCGTGTAGCTTTTGCATATTCTTCACACTGTATGTTGCTTGTCTGAGCTGATCCTGAAGTGACATTTCTCTGCAAATATTAAAAAATGTAAATAAAGTTAACAAGGTAGCGTTTTGTACAAGTACAGATTCATTTCTACCTATAGGAGTCATCAAAAGATCATCTCAGCATATGCAAAATGAAAGGGAGTTATAAAGGATATCTCTCATGTTCCTCTGTGCATTAGTCGGTGTATCCATCAAACCATTTCAACAGTTTTGCAAAGCTTATAATGATGAAATACCTCTCTTTCAAGGCTTCAAGGGTTTTCTGATTATCTTCAGCCAAGCTACGTTGCTTCATTTCAACCATCTCCTTGACTTTTTCCTCCATCTAATCCATCAAACATGACGATAAATCTCATATTTTCATTTTAATTTATTTTCTAACAAGCTTTGACATAATTTCAACAGAAATAGGTAAAGACCTGTTGCTCTAGCTGACGATTTCTTTCTTCAAGTCGCCTAATGGTGGCTTGTTGATTCTTAAGATGGGATGCTTCAGTTCTAAATTCCTCTAGTTCAAGCTTCATTTTTCTATTCTCTGATTCCAGTTCTGATAGCTTTTGATCTTGATCCTGATAAAACCAGTAGTACACAAGCAGATTTGAATTCAACATATAAACTCTAAACTCAAAGGCAGTAAAAAAATTCAGATATAGCATTTCAAAACCAAAAGTGACAACCAGAAGCCCACTATAAAAAAAAAATACAAAAAAAGCAAACAAGTTACAAAGAATTATCATTTACAAGTACCATAACATAATAGTACAGAATATAACAGATCATTTAATGCCAACAGAAGTATGTTTTTTTTAGCTTTTACCTTTTTTTGAGTGGAACCCACTATTTAGTGTTCAACTATACCTCAGTCATTGCTCACTGCTCAGTGTTGCACAAAAGCACAACCAAGCCAATAAAATTGTCACCAACATGGGTTTTCCAGAACATGCATGTAGTACCAGTGCAGCAAGGACAATACGGTATAACAAAGTATGAAGAATGTAAATTAACTGTTTTGTTTTAATGAAACTGGGCTTGGGCCTTTTCTTCAAAAAACAAAAAAGGAGACACATACAGCCATTGAAGCAAGAGCTGGATATGGATCTGGAGCTTCATACAACTTCTGATATATATTAAGAAAAGCATTTTCTCCGAACTTGGCTCTCTTTGTGAGATTATCAACCTCCTCTTGATAACTTTTAAGCAAAGAATTGAACAGACCAAGCTTATCCTCTGCAGATGCTTTCTTGAAATCTGCAAAAGAAATTGACACAACATGAATTTTAATATAAGAAATGTCTATAGAGTAAGATTACCTTGCTCGATTTCAACACTATGCTGGTCAGGTCAGTTGCAGTCCGATAATGGCAAACAATACATAATCATCAATTCCTACAGTCTGAATCTCCTTTTTTTATTTGAAACTTTTAAAGTTCAATTCAAGGGCAAATAATACATTGATGACACTGAAAGGGAAAAATGGTGATACTTTGTTGTAACATGCACGAGGGAGGATATATAATTTCACATATCTAACTTCACTAAATAAGCCTAAATTTTTTTACTAAAACCTAGGAAAAAAAAACATACAATGGGAAAACTTTTGTTAATCATGGGTTATTTTTATTGAGAACAAATATTTAAGTACAAGGTGAAATTCTTAAGTACCTCGCGTACTCTCAGCAAGTTTGCGCCTATTCTTCTGACTAGTTTCTTGATTTTCAGCAATCTTTAGTCCCTGTTCATCTAGACCACTTCTTTCCTTTTCCAAATCAAAATCTGGAAATCAATACAGAAGTATTAGAATGCAGTCCCTGTTCAGTTGGTTTGAAATTTAATATCCAACCCTAATATATAATATACAGTTCACAGAACTTATTCAGTGTTGGTTACATACAGAGTGAAATTATACTCTTAGATTCAAAAGCATGATTCAGTTATGAAATTGGTGACATTTACTGATGGTATAATCAGTTTTTATGAACAACAAAACAGCTTATGATACAATTCTGAGAAGGCAGTACATCTCATAGAAAAGTATACATAGTAAGCAGATAAAACCTTGATTCCAGATCCAACCGACCAGCTCATATGAATGTAATTAAAAAGTGTGTGGTCAATTCAATGAATGTAGGTTGATAAGTAAAAGAAGATAAAAAGTAGAAATCAATATAAGTTGGAATGATAGGAGAAAAAAGACCTTTCCAGAAAGTACAAACAACAGCAAGAGGGGAAGCCAATCCAGGCGCTTTCTCCCTCTCGGATCCACCCGTCTGACTCGCTTCCATCAGACTGTTAATAGATTTGAGATTTCTCAATCAATCGATCACTTGAATCTCTCGCTGACGCCGAGTGAGATCTGATGGTGGTTTTCTTAAATTTCAAGGATTCATCATGTTTTTGTTTAAGAGGTCAGAGGTGGGTATTGAATACTGCTCGTTCACAGTCGGAGTCGGAGTCGGAGTCGGGTTGGTGTTATTGCAATCAAGTCCCTCAACTTTGTCCATCGTACTAATTAAATACTCGTCCAATTATAAATCGCTTGGCTGTATAGCACTATAGTGTATAGTGTATACACTATACAGGGGCGTAGAGGCTCTGCTCGCAATTCAAAGAAAGAGAAGCATAGTTAATGGGTTTGAACCCGATTAATATTCTATTCTAATGGAAATTTTGAATCAGTCACCGGTTTGTATGTGCATGGTTAAAATGTATCTTTGTTTTTTTTTGTTCTCATATTTTTCTTTCGATTTTCAAAATGCAAACAATCGATTGGAACTAGTTAACATAATTTCTATATTATAATTTTTATTATTTTTTAAATAGATTCAAAATCATTTTTTTTATGATCCATAATCTTCTATAAAGCAATAATTTGTATTTAATTAAAAAATAATAATAAAAAGTTTTCAAAAAAAAATATAAAATTTGATGTTCAAACACATTTTAATTGAGGTACAAATACAATAATACATTTTAATCCTCCTCTCTGAATACATAGGGAACCAAATCTCTTATATATGGGCAGGAAATTCGTACCAACAGGGTCTATCCGTTCATGATCTGGACGGTCATAATTAAAGTATGAAGAGTATTTGAGTTTCTTGGCTGTATAGCACTATAGTGTATAGTGTATACACTATACAGGGGGCGGATCCAAAAGGCTTACTTGGGATGATGCTGATTGGGATAAATATTGGAGTTTATTGGGCTCGAATGAAGTTGAATAGTCTGGTTGGGCTCGAATTGCTTCGGCCCAATTCATCACATCTCTCTCTTTCTCTCTTGCGGTTGCGGCGATCCATATTTTTATATAGAATTAATTCTTAAAATTTTCATGAAAACTTTCCATATTCAATCATATTTCTCAAAACTTGCGCAAGTGGTGCAACAAGTATGCTCCAGTGCCAGTGCGAGACCGATTGAGGGAGAGTCCAGAAAGAAAAAAGAACCGTTTAATTTAAATTTACATAAATTTTAATTAAAGCAGATCTCTTATATTTTTAATGAATAGGTTTGACAAAAAGATTAGCTCAATTTTTTTTACTAATCTAATTGATATAATTGAAAGAGGATGACGATCGAAAAGGAGAGGAATTAAAATCATGATGGACTTTACAATTAATAGATAATGGAAATTAAAATCCGACGGAGGCCAGGGTGTTAATTAATTGAACCAGTTGAATTAATTTCCTCTTCTCCTATCCCAGTCCCAGATGCAATTTCCAAAGTTTTTGAGTTGTAAATGTCAATAATACGATTAAATGTTATTTCTTTCGGTCGCATCCTAATTAAGAAGACTTTATCAATTTGATGCAACCAGCTTTGACGGCTTGAGATTTATTCCTTTTTTTTTTTTAAACAAGCAAAGAATAAAGGACAAATTTAAGGGCTAAACTAAAGGTAAAGGCGCACAACAATCCCAACAAAAAACATGAAGAACAGCTGGGCCGCCAGCACAGCAATAATTTGAAGTCCACTGTTTGACGATTAAATGCTATTTCTTTACTCTCGGTCGCATACTCGCATCGCATCCTAAGAAGACTTTATCAATTTGAATGCAACTAGCTTAGTTCCATCCCTTAATTTCCCAAGTCGGTACTAGAAAAGTCGACATGAACACCTGTCATGCAAGTTTACCGTTTAAATGCATCACGCATTCACGCCCTGAGAAAATTCGAATATCCCAGTCCGCTTGCGTTTGCGTGTAACAAGGCAAACATTGCGTGCACCAATTGGTGATACCTCTACCTCTACCTCTACCTCTACAGTAATGTGATTGATACAAGGAGCCACAGAAAATCTGACATGTGTACAGCCAGCCGCCCAACCTGACCATCCCGCACCGTTTGGCCGTTTGGCGTTTGCTCTCTTAAAAGATTGTACTCTGCATGCATCTGGTCTATTTTCGTTTTCTTAGACCATAACTCACCGACTCGCGGGACCTATAATAGGGCTTTCGGTTCAATTCCTCTTCTCCTATCCCAGGAATATAAAACAGGAAGCAGAACGAATTACTTCTCTTTTCCTTTCGGTTCTGAGTTCTGAGTTCTGAATTGAAGAATTCGGAATTGAAGAAAGAAATACTTGATCAACTTTCTTTCTCTTTCGTCCATCCTTCAATAAATAGATCCAAATTTAATTTACCAGCTCAACTCAGCATTGCAATGGGGGAGGACGGTGGTTTGTTGTCCTACAAAACGAAGCAGCCATTCAAGGAGCAATCGCTCAAGGTGGTCGATGCAGATGCCACGCCGCTCACCGCCGTGGCCGAGGCATTTGAGCAGCTCGCCAGGTTTATCCAATCCGGCGACAGAAACCTGCGCCTCTCCACCTTCGGCAATGCGTGCTCGCTCGTCTCTGTTTTGTTTGGGTGCCTTGGTCTTGCCTTCAAATTTGCCGAGCTCGAGTATGTCGCCAAGGTTACCATTACACGTTATTACTTCTTCCTGTGATATTATATTAAATTGCTGCATATTTTCCTTCGTTGGTGATTAACTTGTTCAAAAGTTTACTTTTATGAGACTCGGAAATTATATTATAAACGCTTGCTTACTTACTAGTATTATTATTTTAGATCTGATTGTTAATCGCTTGCTTCTGGGAAGCAAAGCAAATCCGGTTTTTTCTGGCCATGGAATTCATCTTTCGAGATTCGTTGCAGTTATTGTGTGAATTGCAACCGTAAAATTATTTGATTGAAACTGCCACTTAATTAAAAGGGCATTTTGAATTGACCTTGCAGGAAAAGCCTCATATCATATAAGTAACTGAAGCAACTTTAGAATCGTTTAAAAAAGTTGGCTGTTATTTAATTATATATAAAGGTATCATTTGCCTTTATAATTTAAAATAACAAGTTCAACAACAGCTTTCACCCTTCCTTTCACCAAACCAATTTGTTCTCTATGTTTTGGATAAATGTCTCCTGTTTATATTGTCTAAAGAGGTGGTAATAAAAACAAACTCCTCATTTGTATTCTCTCTCCTTTTGCAAAGACAACCTTGGAAAGTTGAATGGCTCTCGGTTGAGCTCCTAGCATGACTAACTTAACTTTGAATTGACATTCTTTTTCAATTGGTTTCAAACTTCAGGTGAATGACCTAATTAAAGCATCAAATGAATATGAGACACTTCAGAGTATTATTGACAATGACGTGAAGCATAACTCCGTCAGACACAAAGGAAGCCACTCGCGTAATCTGCGTCGCGTCAGGCTTGGTCTTGGCCTCATTCAAGCCTTGTTCGAGAATTTTCTTGCTACCAAGTATGTTTTCTGTTTCTTTCTTTCTTTCTCTCTCCCTCCTGCACATGCACACAGAACTGCAATATGATTTCGATCCTTTATTGGTGCTATCTGGTAATTTCTGGAGCCATGATTGTTCATGCCCCAGTCAATACTTGTAGTAGGGCTTGTAAAAACAATTATCAAGAATCATGTAAAATATATGGAACACAACCTTTGTGAACTGATAAGCCAGTAGAAACCATGTGGGTCTGCTGTTGGACTGATAATACCAGTAGGTGCGTAAACCACACCTTGAAAAACGAGTGTTTCAACAGTTTGAGCAGCCTAATGGGTTGCCCTTTGCTGTTTAATTTAATTGCACTGGAGAGAAAAATAATATCTGCAGGAAAGACTGAACAGATCAAGGCAGCCATATGAGTGCCCTAAATAGTACCATGTGTTTCCTGTAATTTTCTTTATCTATGGACTGATGCTTCAATTTGAACTTTCAGGGAATGCTCGCTAAAAGATGCAGCGACAACTGCATATGGACAAGTGTGTGCACCGTTTCATAACTGGGCAGTTCGACAAGCAGTTGGCGCTGGCATGTATGCTTTACCAACCAGAGACCAACTAATATCTAGACTAAATGAAACTGGTAAGCTCCTTAGACTACCAGTACTCTATTTGAGCAAATTAATATGTGAAGCACAAGCATTTTATCTGAATTCTGTTCATTTATTGCACTATATGCTAATTTGGTATGTTAGGCATTGAACAATTGGCAAAGGCCTCATGCATTTTCTTTTGTACTCCCAACTAGAAATTTAACCTTTTTGAATTTGTTAATGCAGATTATTCTGTGCAGAAGGAGATGAGGCGATACATTGACGCTTCTACCCCTATTATACAATATATTGATGATCTTTACATCTCAAGAAACATTAGTCTAGATTGGTAAATTCGGGTTCCATTAGGTGCTTCAAATCATGGGGTATGTTTGGTTGGGTTGAGAATAGGCTATTTTTGGGGTTAGGCTATTCGGAATAGCCTATTCCGTGTTTGGTTGGGCATACCCAGATGTTTACCCAAAACTATTTCTTATTCTTTCCTTCTTTTTATTCATTTCCTGAGATCTATCAAGATTTTGGTTTTATTGGCATTGTGTTTTCTTTGGTGTACCAGTTCCCGTCCCATTTTTTATTTTAAGAATCTAATCAAAAGAGAGCACGGAAAGAGTAATAGGTGGTGTGTGTGATAGGTAGAACCGGAAATGAATTCATAGTTACTTGTGATGTAAATTGATTCGAGACTTGGAGTAGATATTTTGGGCCAGTTACTGGTACCGAATATTAATTGTTTGTGCAGGTGCGTGAAATGTTTTGTAATCTTTTGAAAGATGTAACAGGCAGCAAGAGGCCCTATCTCCCATGCAATAAAAGAGAGGATGTTAATCAATTTCCATATTTAATACATTTTCGTTGTTTTGCATGCTATAAGTTTATTAGTTGTCATTTATCTATTATAATTAAAAAGTAGAGTGTGGCTATGGTACTATTCATAGCATATTAATTCAGAACATTTTTTGTGAAAATGTGATCTGAGCTTTTTTCAACATAATTTTATGTGAAAATGTACTTGTAAATATCACATAGTACCGTAGCCTCGCTATGAAAATTGAATAGTATCCTAATCTTTTAAATCTGACCCATATTTAATATAATTATTAATGGCTTTGTACCAAATAAGCATATATTTCGCTCAATTTAAAAAAAAAAAAAAATCTGTGTCGATTTGTATTAAATCAATATTTAATATAAATGCCTAAAATAATATTTTCAGTCCAAAAACTATTTTCTATTCTGATCTATCGATGCATTGCAGTCATGTGTAAATCAGCAAAGGAAAGTCAATTTTTGTTGTGCTAATTAATAATTCCAGCACTTGAAAAAAAACTTGATTTTTTTGGATGCGATTTCTAGAAATTCGTCAATTTCACAACTTTGACAAAATATAAATAAAATTCGATGACATATTTATCTAAAATTCTATCTATTTAAAATGACGTTATTGAAGAATTTAATACGCGTCTGATCTAGATAATATAAACCACACCCACAATACAATCTTAATTTTTTTAATTTTTAGTTTGATCGAAGTTATTGAAGAATCAAATGGTTGCACCACAAAACATGCTCAAACAATTAACCTTAAAAAAAAATGCTCAAAGAAACAAACAGTAAGAATGTCATTTAATTTATAGCACATAAAACTTGTGTGATGTAATGTTTGTTGATCGTCATTACAATTAAATGAAGTTCTTTTCAACATGCTAATTGATGTACTACTTTAATTTGTAGCACTTGCATGCTTGTAGTTTGGTTGTTTTAAATGTCCCTTTAATTTCCTCATGCATATATAATGCATATATATAATGCATATATAATCCCACAACCGAATGTATATATATAGCTTAAATTAACATTGAAGACTCCAATACAAATTAAGGGGCTCAAATTCTAAACCATGCATCATGCACTATCTATCCATGATCTGATATTTGAACGAGGTATTGCTTAATTAGGCTGTACAGACGATTCTGCCGCATCTGGTCCGAACACGAACTGAGCCAACTCTTGCACTTGTTCATCTATTTCAACCTCGAATTCGCGGGGGTCGAATCGTGATGTGGCCAATAGAAGCAAAGCAGCCATGGAGATGACAAGAAGAGGAGCAAAGCTTAAGGATGAGAAGATATCTCTGAGGTACAATATAAACAACATCTTAATTAATTTTGTGGACTAGAACAAGAAGCTACAAGTATAAATAATAGAGCTTAATTTCCACATATATATATAGTTTTACTACTTTCCCTTTTTTCTTGTTTCTTTTCTTTTTGATGGGGTTTCTCGTGGGAGGCAGTCATGCTCATGCAAGAGTATTGAAATAGTGTTTTCTTTTTTATTGCTTTTGTGAGTGTGTCATGAAAAGATTTCGCAAAAGAAGCCGAGTTGTTGCATTCATGCTCTTCAACTGCATGCTCCATCTCTTCATATTCAGGGCTTATTTAATTACGCTTTTCCCCTTCCCTTGGGGAACTGAATTTATTATTAATTGCCTCTCTATTTGCTTTTGTTATCACCAATGCAATCTCCAATAAAAGTAGAAACAAACGTTTGCCCAAATAATTCAGAGAAATGTATTAGAATTTGAAAATCCAATTTTAAGTGCCATAATATACATGAACATGCATGTTCGCTATTGGGCAGCACTAAGCTCCTTGACCACTCAAATTTTGACAACCTAAAATTCCGTAATAGTGTATTATACCTCTCTGTTCTTTTTATTTCCGTTTTCAGTTTTGTGACTATCATAATTTAGAACGGAGTAGGTCCGATGCCCATCGGACCTACTTTTAAGTTCAACGCCACGCTGACCGTCCGATCTAGTACAAGATTTGTGCGCACGAAAATTAAAACATACACGCACGGGGTTTAAAGCATTTTGCACGAATCTAAAAGCAAATCGATGGTGATTAAACCCATCGAACCGAGGTAGGTCCGATGCCCATCGGACCTACTCTCAAGTCATCATAATTAGGCGTTTTCCTTTGTGGACTTTGGGTAAATCAGACGCCAGGTCATGCTTAATTTGTTCATGTAACTGTATGCTTAAGCCAAAATATATGATGTAAAATGTAATTATAATGAAATAATTTTTGGGTATGTTTGGATGTGAGCTAGAATAGTTAGAATAGCAAAATTTGGAATTAGCATATGAGAATAGAGAAAAAATAGTGATTTTCAGATGAATGTAAAAATGATGCTATTCGATTAGTAAAAATATTGTTTGAATTGTACATTTGAAATAGTGAATAGCTGTAACGGAAAAAAAAATAGTGTTAACAAGATGCTAATTAAGATGAAAGATAGGCAAATGGGGTCTCAAACGAATTATCACGACGTTGAAATGACAGAAGTAGCGCCAACTTTGTCATTTCGGGGCTGTGGTGACGGAAATCTGAGAAGGAAACATTTTTTTTCTTTCTTCACACTTCCGAATAGTAGTACGTAGCTATTCCAATATTTACAAGGAATAGAGAATAGCAGAACAACTATTCCAAATAACAATTGTTCTAGTTATTCCGAATAGCAAAAATGTTGTTTGTGTGCACATTGCTATTCCGAATAACTCCGAATAGCCTCTATTCCTAGTGCATCCAAACATATAGGATTCAGCTCCTTTTTTTTTGCATTACATTTGCAAGTCAAAGTTGGGTTTTCACGGGCACACAAACACTGCAGGAGTAGAGAGTACTTAATTAGTTCAGATAGGAAATAGACAGCAAAAACATGCATTTTGAAAGAAAACCCGTACCGGATCATTCCTATATGAAATTAAGTTCAGAATTAAGAATGGAAAATAGTTGATGGAAGAGTACACTAAAAGCAAAAGGGAAATTAATTCCATGGAACTTATATAATATGCATCTTCCCCTATCACTACAAAATTATATATATAGACAGTGCAATTTACATAACATGCCACTTGACGTAGTACAACATCCCAGTTTGCACCGTGTTGTGCTCCTGTTTGCAATTTAGCTCTACTCTAAAGGTGGGGCCACTTCAGTAGGGTTTTGTTCAAACACTTCAGAACTTGTGGAGTCAGATTCATCAAGCAACTCTGTTGACTGCCTTGATTCCTTGTAAGCCGGTGTTTCTTTGAAGTCCGTTGCACCCTGGTTATATGTTGCGACAGCAACTCCACAAGCAATTACCTGTGATAACAGTAAATTGTCAGATTAAATCCAGATGCCTAGCTAGCTAGCCCATGAAATCCACAGAATTAATGCAAGGTATCAAATATCAACCTAGCTAACACCAAAAGTTAAATCAAAGAATAAAACTCTGCTATGAAGACAATTCTGTTGAAAATTTAATATTAATCCCTGCTAACCAGGGATAGCCAAATTAGCCAGATAATCATTGCACCAGTTGTCAGGTACTGTGGGATGCTATAATATCCAGCTCGGTACTTGCCCAGTCCCTTAAATTAATACCAGCAAGTGTTGGGCTTTTTGAACTCATTAATATAATGTTTACAGGCATAAAATAGATAAGTTCATTTATACACCCCATTTAAAAATAACACATATGAATAGTAAATTAAACTGAACCTAATTACAGAAATTGGTTTTTGTTTGGGTATGATTGGTGTCAGTACCAACTTTCAGCTAGCGGTTGTCCATGAACCTAACTCAGGAAAAGGGGAGCTATTTAAAAATTATAGGTAATGAATGAATGAATTAATTAATTAATTCTCACAGCAAAGACAATGCCAAAGGCCCACATATACTGCAGAAAAAACCCAAATGCATTCCATTGTGGCCCCTCCCAGAAGTCTGGCTCCAGTCCTTCCAGCTTTGGCATCGGCTCTTTTGATATCTCCCACAATATCTGAAGCATAACCAACTTGTTTAATTCATACTAATACTTTGCAATTTACAGAAAAATATGTACGGGTAAGAATATTTACATGGTGTACTAAAATGACTAGCAAGTAGCAACATATTGGTCTACTCGATTGCAAGCCGAATTCTCTGCTGCGAGTACAGGTTTTCAAGGTTAATTTTCATGGTTTCTAAAATGAAAAATATATATGCTAGTGGCTGCCTGAGGATATTGAAATTTATTTATGGGTGATTGAAATTCTAGTATTAAGTTTTAGCGGCCAGTTGAGCAGGTTCTATGTACCAGTCACTTTTACACCTATGAATATATATGATGCTTTCTATGTACACACAACACAAAAAGAAAAGAAAAGAAAAGAAAAGAAAATGAAAGCACCTCTATCTCCTCATATTCTGGTCTGACAGCTCCTTCCTCCTCTGTAGTGGTAGTGGTAGTGGTAGTGGTAGTGGGAGTGGTAATCGGATCCTTCCTGACACGTTTATCAGGCCGGCGAGTACGTGAAGAGACACCTCCTTCTCTCCTCGCAAGCATAACAACTGAAGCACTTCTACGCGGGAGATTTATAAGAGCTGAAATACGGCGAGGGGGGCCGGTGATGGTATTCGTACCGGCTGTGGCTGTGGCTGTGAGGAGAGACATTGGGACAGACATGAGAAACAGAGAGAGCCTAGCCTCTCACTTCACTGGCAGCTTATGCTGGCTTCATATCTCCGGCCAAATACAAGATAAGAACTTGTTACTTCTCTCCGTTTCTTCACAAACTGGACACCTCATTTTGAACCGATTTTTATTATATATATATAGCATTTAAAAATTATAAATTAAATCGACGGCATCATGATTTGTGTCGGAAAACATTGAAAAAATACTATATATACCATCTATTTTTTTCTTTTACTATAAACTTATTTAGTTAAGTCAATATCATTTTTTTAAATAATCAGAAATAATTATTGTTCCTCCATTTAGAAGTAGTACAACTAGGGTGTTCTTAAAGTTCATCAAAAAAATTTGTTAACTCAAACTCTAAAATTTATCGAATTGGCTTCAAACGCACAAATCTATACTATTGAAATCCTTATGCCTTACGAGTGATGTGTCTTTATGTGAAAATTTTAAACTTTCGAATTAATTTAGTGTAAAGTCAAGTGGTCAAATTTAGAAGGTTTATAAACTAATTTTAATGCATTCATTTTTTAGATGCCTTTTGGCCATTTGACTCTATACAAAATTAATTTAAAATTTTAAAATTTTCATATGTAAATGCATCACTCGTAAGGTAGAAGGATTTAAACGGTTTGGATTTGTTGTTTGAAACTAATCTGATAAATTTTAGAGTTGACTTCACAAAAAAGCTTAGTGAATTTAGGAACTCCCTAGTTTTACTCTTACATATAGCTCCAATAAAAATATATTGATCAATTTAATTTTTCAAATAATTAAATAACTAAAAATAAAGTAGAAAAAGTATTAAGTTTTATCGAATATATTAAATATTATAATATTTTTAAGATAAAATTGAGTATTTTATACCGTTTTTTAGTTACCATTCTCATATTTCAAATTCACGAATTATCATATTTTTTTACAAAATTCAAAACTTACTTTGGCCGGCAAATGGGAGAGGCGAGTCCAACAGATAGGGAGACCAGAATTCGCGGAGCCGGACGGGTTGCCTTATCCCGTTCTAGAGAAGGCATGCAACGTGGGTCCAAAGGCGTGCGCGATGTGGCTCCGGACGGACCTTACCGAAGGCGTGCGCGATGAGGCAAAAACAGCGACAGGGACAAAGGAAAAGAAAGAGAGGGAACGAAGTGAGGGGTAAATTGTGCTGGGGTGAGACGGAACAATCTATATCGTTCTGATTTTTTTTTTTTTTGGGCCGGACGGGATAGAGTTTACCGTCTCTGGTGTTTTTTTTTTTTTTGGTTGGATGGGATGGATCTTATCGTGTCTGGTTTTCTCTTCTTTTTTTTGGGCTAGACGGGATGGATCTTATCGTCCCATATATATTCCTCTGCTTAGTTAACTAGTTTGGGGTTAGGATTTGGATTAGTGGGACGGGTTAAATGACCCGTCTTGTGGAGTTTATCCCCGGTTCAGCTACATATCGAATTTCCGCCAAAACCATCCCGTTCGCGATATTTTATTTATTTATTTTCGATTAATAAAAATTTTGAAAAGTCGTGTGAAATCTTTTACAATTACTGGATCTGGACCGTTTCTTTTTAACTTGGCACGAATCTCAAAGCCCAATAATACTGCCCCTGTGCTAGCTCGAATCTTAAGGCAGCGTAGAGTTCATCTTTGACAGACACAGTATTGGAGAGGATACTTGTCCGTCCAGTCGCGTGTCCGCACTTTGGAAGTTGAGCGAGTCTGAGTGGTTCAATGTTGGTTTGTCGGGCAATTACGACTCGTCGGAGGGTATACACGTAACTTCTCTTCTAATCCCATCGAATTCATTGATTTGATTGAGCCCATCATCGACCCGCATCTTTCCTCTTCCGATTTCGATTCCGAAACCCTAACCCTAGTTAAAGTTTCATGGCCGGACAAGATACCTCATCTCCCACCATATCTGGCGGTAAGCACCGTCGATCACCCGAGATGCCCCGTGACGAATCCTCCAAGCGTCGCAAGCACCGCCACCGCCACCGCCATAGTCATCGCCATGGACGGGACAGGAAGGAGGATGATGCGGCCAAGACGATTGAAAATGAGATCGAGGAAGGAGAAATTCTTGATGATGTACAATCCGACGAAATTAAGCTACAAACATCGGATTCGGACTTTAATAAGATTCCGGTCTGTTTTCTTGGATCTATTATTTCCCCTCCCCGCATGCTCTTATATTTGGCTTGAGGTTTAATAGGTTATTCTTTCATTGCCCCTTAATTACTTGTTTAGAATACCAATCAATCTCCAGTTATCAATTTATTTCAATTGGAATTCAGGATTACTATGGGCCATATAATTCTGATGATCAATAGAAGAAATAATATTCTATTTTGCCCCTCATAAGTTGTATTCACTTTGCAACTTTTCATTTTGGAAATCAATTGCTAATATGGCAACTTTTATGTCAGTAAATGTTCCTAAACGTTTCTTTATACCTCCTTACACCTTTTTAATTGGATATTAGTTTCTAATGGAATACTTAATTTCAATACCTATATATCACGATCCCTCCATGTTATGGTAACTGTGTGTTTCTTTGCCTCATTCGTTATCTGTTGCTTTTTCTTGTTTGATTCTTAAACTTTTTTTCCCAGCACACGTCATGCCCTCTTCTTACTTTTCTGTTATATCCAGGAAGCTTCTTTGGAGCCTGACAACACAAACGAGGATCCTTTGCCACTAGATGATGCGTCAAACTGTATAGAACATGATGCCGAGATGGTTGATACTCCCTCAGAGAAGAATAGTGCTTTGGGGAATGGCCTTGATGCACAATCAAAAGGAGACAAAGTTAAATCACACAAGAGGAGAGAGCATTCACATAACGATAAGAAGAAGCGATCCGTATCTCCCTGTAGGTCCCAGGAGAGGTCTCCATCTCACCACAGAAGTCACCGCGACAAACAAATAGAGGATGAAATTCACAAGATTCGAGATAAGCGTGATAGCATTGACAGCCGTGATCAGCATGGCGCTCATGACGCACACAATAAACATGATAGCTACCACCGTCGAGACCGGCATGGGAGCCGTGACAAGCAGGACAGGCATGAGAGCTCTGACAGAATGGATATGGACGATAGCTTTGAGAAGCGAGATAGGCACGAGAGTTGTGACAAACGGGATCGGCATGACAGCCGTGACAGAAGGGATAGAGGCGGTAGCATTGAGAAGCGAGAAAGATACGCTAGTCGTGAGAGGCATGATAGGAATGAGAGCAGAGATGGGCGAGTCAAGCATGAAAGCCGAGAAAGAGAAAGAAGGGATAAATATGACCCTATTGCAGATCTAGAGAGGGAGCGTAGAGATAGAGAGAAGGAAAGAGAAAGACGTAGTAGTAGTGTGAGAGGGAGAGATGATGAGAGTCGAAGGGACAGGGATAACAGGGATCGGTATCATGATCGTAGAGTAAGGGATGATGAGATACAAAGGGACAAAGGTGATGGCAGGGATCGGTATCATGACGATAGGGGCAGGGTTCAAGGTATAGATAATAGGGATTCTGATAGCCGTAGAGATAGAGATAGAGATATGAAAGACAAGAGAGCAGAAGAAACTAGAGAAAACTCTATAAGGTAAGTTAATAATATGTATTTGATTTTTACTGAGCTAGTTAGAAGAGTTGTTTTTGTTTTCCTCAATTTCTCAGTGAATGTTTATGATTGTAGGGAGGAGGAGGAAGAAGAAGCTGATGATGAGCAGGAGAAAGTGGAGCAACATTTGGTACAAGAGGATGAAGAAGAGAGAATCAAAGAAGAAAGCAGGAAGAGGAAGCAGGCTATTCTTGAGAAATACCGGCAAAAGCAGATGCAGAAGCAACAGGTTGAACCAGTACTTGATATTTTCAGCAAAGGTAATTTCCCTTTTATCTAGTTCATTGTAGTAGATGATATTAAAGAATCTGTCATAAAAAAATAGCGAATCTTTTAGGCATCATTGCATCTATTTTATTTGTTTTTTTTTGGTCAATTGATTTCGCATTATGCAGATGAAAATTCATCCAAAGAGGAGGTAGCAGGAGTTCAGAATTCAAATGGAGGCAACATTAAGAGTCCAAAATTTGATGAGGAACCTGACAATGAACAGGATTCTTCGGATGTATATGTTGCTGACCGGTCATTTGCCCTGGACAAGTCTCCTAATCAGGAAGGTGCTCTGGCCAATGAGAAGGGCCCAGGTGGTGTTGCAGGGCTTGGAGAAGGCACTCCTAAGGTTTGCCTCCTTGTTACATATTGGGGCTTACTAATTCGATATATCTTTCAATTTGTTGGTTGTTCACACATTCTTGTTTGTATTTTTCAACAGAGTGAGAGATCAGCAGACATGTTTAGTGATGATATGTTTGGTGATTCGCCGGCCAAAGTTCGTAAAGCGGTAAGCTTCAATCTTCCATTTTATAATTCTCTTTAGGTGATATTTCATTTTTTAACCTTGCTTTTTTTTAAACATAACTGATTGAAAACTGTAACAGGGCAAAGTAGATGGATTAAAGATCGAGAGGAGTGATCTTAATGACAATTGGGATGATGCTGAAGGATATTATAGTAAGTTTGTTAAAAATCCTAATCGGTTCTTTATGATTATGATTGGGTTTCATTTCTAGCCTACCCCAACTTGTTTGGGACTAAAGGCTTGGTTGTTGGTTGGTTCTTTCAACAGCACGCTTTCTTGTATTGATAGATTCTTTTGTCTGTTACCTAGGCTATCGCTTTGGTGAAGTGCTTGATGGACGATATGAAATTATCGCAGCTCATGGTAAGGGGGTTTTCTCTACTGTTGTTCGTGCGAAGGATCTGAAATCAGGACAGGAAGTTGCCATTAAAATTATCCGTAACAATGAGACCATGTGAGTATATACTTCTGTTGCAGGACCAATCAATGGATTTATTGGGTAATGTTAGTTGAATGATCTTTCCACTTTAATTTCTTTTGTAATACAACAGGTACAAAGCTGGAATGGATGAGCTGGTAATACTAAAGAAGTTGGTGGGTGCAGATCCTGAGGACAGGCGTCACTGTGTCAGGTTCATCTCGAGTTTTAAGTACCGTAATCATCTCTGTTTAGTTTTTGAATCTCTCCATATGAATCTTCGTGAGGTTTTGAAGAAATTTGGTCGGAACATTGGCCTAAAACTAACTGCCGTACGGGCCTATGCTAAGCAGCTCTTCATTGCTCTGAAACACTTGAGGAATTGTGGGGTCTTGCACTGTGATATCAAGCCCGACAATATGCTGGTACTATTTTATATTAGGCATCAGTAAATTTTAATATCAAGGTGTAGTCCCATTTATATCTCAGAATCTGGTTAACATATCCTCTGAAATAAGAGCTTTAAGAAAACTATTGCCACTTGCCAATATGGGGAATTTTTCAATTTAAATTTATAATCTGTGCAGGTAAATGAGGCTAAGAATGTACTGAAGCTGTGTGACTTTGGCAATGCCATGTTTGCTGGTAAGAATGAGATCACACCGTACCTTGTAAGCCGGTTTTATCGTGCCCCTGAAATAAGTGAGTTCCAAATCCCTCTTTCCTTTTCTTTTATATGTTGACACTCGATGTTTGCCCTACAATAGGTGTTGTTTAGATTGTAAAAACTGGTGTCTGTTCTTGATTTTGGCAGTTCTCGGGTTGCCTTATGACCATCCTTTGGACATATGGTCGGTGGGCTGTTGCTTATACGAACTTTATACTGGTAAGGTATTATTTCCTGGCCCTTCAAATAATGACATGCTTCGTCTTCACATGGAACTGAAAGGTCCTTTCCCCAAGAAGATGCTACGCAAGGTGAGAAATTTTTAAAATGTGTCAGTTTCGACAATATCCATAATCTTTCTCTTCAGGTCAAACTCTGACATTTGTAGTTTAAGCTTTCTGAGCGATCTCTGTCATTTTGATTACTATGTACAGGCTGGCTTTGTGGATCGGCACTTTGACCAAGATTTGAATTTTCTTGCAACAGAGGAGGATCCTGTAACTAAGAAGGTTAGTTTTGAAAATTTGATATTTTTTACTGTTTATTCTTTTTTGGTTATAACAATCATGTTTGGATTTCTCTTTCATAGATGGTGAAACGACTACTTTTAAATGTCAAGCCGAAGGATATTGGTGCTATTATTTCAAGCTTTCCTGGTGAAGATGCAAAGTTGCTTGGAAATTTTAAAGATCTCCTTGAAAGGATATTTATGTTAGATCCTGAAAAGAGAATGACAGTATCTCAGGCTTTGAGCCATCCATTCATTACTGGCAAGTGAAACTAGAGAAAGTTACTAATTTTTCTGATACTATTGTTGAGCTTTAGTCTCTTGCTTGTAATCTTTAAATTACAGTTCTGTCCTTGGAGGTTCTTTTGGTTGAAGCATGGAAAGATGACTTGACTTGAAGGACCTCTTCTTGCAAGCATCTTTAGCAGTTACTCTGGAGATGTGTCCTGTTTCTTGTAAGATAACTTGCCATGGAGGCGCGTTTTATTTCAATCGATTGTACAATTTTTCTTTCATTATAAACTCATGAAGGTTAATAGTTGGAGAAAATAATGTTGCACAAGGTTCCTGTGGTATGTGGAAGTCATTAGTTGCTCTTATTATATATGATGTTCTGTGCTGAGAGTGCTATGCTTTGAAGATTTTTTTTGTGAAAATGGGATTTACAAACAATTTTTTAATCATTTTCTGTTCTTATTTTATCTCTCTGTTATCACTTTTATGTGCCCTAGAGATTCTAATATCTTCTTTAATTCAGGGTCTCTCTGACAGGGAAGTGCGGGAACTGACACTGTTTTAGGTGCCAAAGGGCAACAAAATGAAGGTACCCTGGTTTGATTGCTGGGTAGCTTACATTTGTTTACAGTATATAGTTAAGCACTTGAAGTTATTTTATTTGTTTTTTTGACTTTTTTAGTCCTCCCTTGATGTTACTTTGCAATTGCAATGGGAAATACCATATTAACTCTGATGATGTGTTTGATTTTCCATCTTTCATGCTTGAGACTTTAATGGAGCATGACTGAAGATTCTATTTGAAAGAATTTGAACTAACAAACATAGTTGTATATTGCATCTCTAAAAATGTTTTTTCTGGTTTGACTTTCCTGTATTAAGTCCAATTTTACTTTCTTTGTCAAAGCAATTTGGAGTTGGGAGTTTCTGGAAGGGTCACTGCTGATATAATTAGTAAGGTAATTTTATTATAAGAGATGCTCTGCTATTTATAGTTTTGTTACTATATTACTGTTGAGTAATCATTTGCTTTCAGTTCAGTTTGGATACTGTTTCCATGTCCTGACGTTCATGTATTTTCATTTTTAGGTATATACTAGACTGTAGCTGCTCAAGTAAGTTCCTTAACTTCCAAACTCTTTTCTATTGTTGGTTTGAAAGAGCACTCGCAACTTACTGTCTGATTTGTCTGTAGGTGTTCTTTCCATTTTTGTTATTATTATATGCATGATATACTATATTAAATCTATATAGGGGGAGAAATGTGCTTGTTTGCAACTCTTAAACATCTGTGGACATATTTTGGACTGTGTTCACAGCAAACCTCTGAAGTATAGTGCTCAGTGAATATGTTCAATTTTTTGTTTACAATTAACCATGTTGAAGCAGTACATGGTTGCAACCTCACTATTATAATGACTTCTCAAATTGTGCAACCCAAAGTTGGATGCAAACTGTAGCCTTGATCTTCATCATGAGCAGTGATTGTACATCTAAGAAATCTAGTTTTGGGAACATCAAGAGACTTGAAAATTTTATGCATTGGAACCAAGCCAACGTAGTTTCTACACAGCCTGTCCCAAGCAAGGAAAAAGGAGGGTTGTGATAGGCGTGGCGAGCCAACGTAAAATACAACCTCTTTATGGAAATGAAACCCTCCCGAATGCTCCGGTTGGGTTTCATTTCTATTCTACCCCAACTTGTTTGGGACTAAAGGCTTGGTTGTTGTTGTTTGAAACCAACTTGGATGCATTTGTTTTTTGGCCTCTGGATCTCAACAGACGAGCAAAGTAGTTCCCATTCACTAAGTTTTGGTGTGCTCGCTCATGTCTGTGATTATTAGTAGTTCACATTTGGCTTTAGGGTGTTGGAGCAAAAAAAGTGAGGTTGTAGCTCTGTATGCTCTTTGAATTATTAATTTTAAATTATGTTTATGGTAGTTTAATTTCTAATAACCCTCCTGCAGTGCACAATTTACTTGCACTGTTTGAAGTTTTTAAAAAACAAAACGTTTTATGGTATGCCTGAAAAACCTGGTAACCGCTTTTCTGTAAGAGTCTTGGATGTAAATTAAGTCAGGTAGCTTTGAAGTACACATAAATATGTAGTTATTCCTATAGTAGTACTTGTTTTGTGGCACTGCCTCATCCATTTCGTATCTTTCAGTGAGAAACTTCTGTTAGTGTTGATCTGTTCTGTATGTGTGGTAAAACTCTTTATTCTCACAATATATATATATATATATGAGGAGGGTTTAAATGCACTATGATTTTGTGCTCCAATATGCTCCACATCCTTTATCTCCGCTTTCAAAGTCCGAACAGTCGATCCGAACAGCTCAACATGATATTCATGATAAAATATTCTTGGAGACCAAATTTTATATTTTTTAGAATTTTTTTACTATTTTTTTACATAGGTACAATATCACTTTTTATATCTGAACCCTCTAAAAATTTCCAAAAAATATAAAATTTGGTCTCCAAGCACATTTTGATATGGAAAACATGTTGAGCCTTTTAGATCGACTATTTGAACTTTGACAGTTTGCAGTTCAATGTACAAGATGACATATACATTGCAATGCACCATACCCCAACTCTCTCTCTCTCTCTCTCTATATTTATATATACACATATTTTATGTATTGTTTTTTTCGTAGTAAATTTTGCCAAATACAAACTTTTGTTCCAAACCTTGGATCCCTGTGTTAGCTTTGTCTCTAATGTCAAGTGCCTCCTTATTGCACCTTTATGACTTGTGTTTGAACTCCCAGGGACAGAATACATAATAGAATTAGTAACTAGAATTATCAGGAATGGAATAATACTTCACCAAATTCGCAAGGTTCTACTTATATAGACTAATATCCAAATTGGCAGATCAGGTTTATTCGCTTAGGTGACCAAATAATATCCAAATTGCACCAAATTTGTTACACGAACGGAGCTTTGGAGAACATACAAGTAATTTTACCCTTTTTGGATCTTGTTAACCGTTGTATAGGTTGTGATTGTAATACAAATATGGCTGTCATAATACGCTCCTTCCATTTCTATATTGTATAAAGTTTGTGAGACCTGAGCAGTGTACGGCTGTCATTAAACCCATAATAATGGAGTCGATTTTCTTGCATTCTTGTTTCTCACGTGCTTTCTTACTATGGCCTAACTATATTATCTTATATTGGTGTTATAGCGTGAAATATTGAGTTAGACAACCCGTGTTTTGTTGGCCTATAGGTGCCATACTAACGAAATTGCTTTATTTGGAATTTGTGACTCTTTTTCAGTAGTTGCTAACTTGCTATGTTGTTTATTTAGTTATTAAAAGCTATCATATCTTTACTGAGAGCAATATTGAAGGATGTTATTTTGCTGTTATGTTTCTTTCCTGACATGTTATGGTAGTTTTGTTGTTGATGATTTGGTTTGTTACAGAGTTGTGGTTTAGAAGTGTAAAGGGCGCCTCTGTTAGTACTCAATGTTAGTTGTTTGCCCCAATGTATTCAGTAATGAAAAAGGGTGCATTTGAGATGCAAAAGTCTCAAATTGCCTGAGGTGCACTGAGCTGAAAAAGTACCCTTGATTGACATAATATATAGCTTCTATATTGCAATATATGCATGTTGACCTTCATTTTATCAATCATTCCAATTGTATGATTATTAGTACCAGGTGACAGAATATTATGTGAAAAGGTAAGTATTTATTTTATTTCTTATTCATGTCATTGTAGGTCATAATTTATCATAAAAGTTACAGCAATCATGCATACTTGTGATTTGAAATTTTTATTGTGATTTACCTTTACTTATTGGAGTTCTTCTGATATTCACAATTTCCTGTGAGTTGGTCTTTGTGTGCATAATAAGGGGAGCCTAAGGAAAAGAATTATTGAATTTTAAGGATGATGAGTAGCCAGTATTAGGCTTCTTTAACACAAACTAGATCATCAGCTTTTAAGAAGTCTGACGTGAATATCAAACAAAATCGTCAAATTAGTGTTATCAATTGATTACGACAGAAACGAGGTGACCTCACTTGGGACATGAAAACAACTGTTTTTTTTAGTCCAAAAACGTCGTTCTGAAGGTCAATGGGGGGAGAGTAGACCGAAATTTTTATTAATAGGAAAATTAAAAAAATATTGATAATTGATAAGCAGTTCTCGAAAATTTGAAATTTAAAAAAAAATGTAATGGTTTATAACGTCATAAGACGTTATAGACCACAACGACCCGTTAATCGAAATCACTCTATCCTGATTAGTGAATAGTGAAACAGCGTAAAAAAGAAAAAAAAAAGATGGTGGATGTTATTGTTGAGAACGTTCAGGGAGCACAAAAAGTTTCGGTCACTCAGTCTTCACTCCAGACGTTACTACCTTTAACGTCCTGATTTTTTTTTTTCCTACTGTTTCGTTAATTAACGGTAATCTGATTTTGCTAATATACACCATCAAGTTTTTCTTATATATTGAATTTTGTCAAAACTGCTTTCCATGAATATTTTATTTATTTTCCTATTAATAAAAATTTCGGAAGATTAGATGCGCTTTGCTTCACCGATTAAACACAGAAAGGTGTTGAGAGGCGCTCCCCTTGGAAATCACGCTGACCTAATTTTAATCCATCAAAAGGCATGATGCTCGGACTGCATTGCTTCGTAGTTCAACTACTTGCCTTTGTTACACACGGGTTTTTCATAAAAAAAAAACAAAAGAGAACCTGCCTTTGTTGGAAATAAATCTGCTGTTATTCCAGTGGATTAACAGGAACCTGTTATGCCGATCCCAACCGATCAAATTTGTACATAATTGAATCTTAGTGAAAAAGTTTTTTCATGCACGAATCTCAACAAACATTAACAGTTGGGATCAGAATAACAGATTTATTTCCACCTTTGTGAAACACTAGAAGGATCCATTTGTAACATCAGCAAAACCAAACTCAAAGCTTCAAAGCAGCTGTGCATGGATACCTGAAGAAGAAGATAGTTGGTTGTCTGGTGAATCCAGCCTGTCTATTCCTAATTCTGAGCAAAAGTCCAATTCCAGGCTTCCTGAAATTGAAGTTGGAAGAGTACTCTAATTATATTATATTATTTTGCTGAAGAAGCAAAAAGTTTGTGATTGCTTTCAATGTATGATATTTAGCAACTATTAATATATATGAAGTATCAAGGATACGGTCAGCTATCCGGAAAATCAAGTCCCCTTTTTATATATGAGAACTAAAGCCAGAATTGTAATTTCCAACTCCATTGATGGATGAAGCCTGCTTAATTAGTAACCCGTGACTTGTGAGTATAGACTATAGAGTGATTTCAAGGCAAGTATAATCAAAGGACCAATGAGAGGGTTCGCTAGCTACATCTATGCTATGAGCATATAAAGCAGGGAAACAAATTAATGTTTGCCAACGCTCATGCATGTGCAAAAGTACTGAAGACATCCAGCCCGTCTATTCTTGTTCACAACATTTTTCTTTTAATTTCTTATTTATTCAAATCACTATCAATATCTTTCTGGTTTTTTGTGAAATTGTCAACCTTGTTAAAACTCCTAGTCACTGCACTAAAAATTTAAGCATACCCAAGTTGTACTCGTAGGTAAATTTTTTAGCTTAGAATATAATTTCGAATAGAAAAAAGTGTGAAAAAGCCACTTGGTACCTGATCATGGAAATCTGCTCCAGTGCACACGCTTCCATTTGCAAGAGCATCTAACAGCTCACTTGTACTTTCCAAAACTTTGTGATAGTGAAAGGGAATTTACAGGTATTCGCGCTATAGCATCACAATAGCGGTGCTAGTGTTTTCAGATCTTAAACACTACATTATAAGATAAAAGTGTGCTAATTTAGTTACAACCGCTATAGTGCGTAACTTATAGCGCAAATAGCGCACGCTATGCTACATAGACTTTTATTTAAAGATTCAAATTAATCTTAAGGACCAAATTTTTTCAAGACCCAGATTGCTTTCGCTTTTAATTAGAAAAATATAGTTTATATGTCATGATTTTAGGTTATTTTGAATAGGAAAAAAAATAGATTTTTTATGCCACGATGCTTAAGTTATTTTGAATAGAAAAAGATAAATAATTTTATGATATTCTGGTTTAGTTAATATTATAATTTCTTAATTAATTTTGTGTTACTTACTGCTCTATGAGACTTTAGATAATGTTCATAATTAGTATAATTATATAGAATACAATTTTTGAAAGAAAAAAAATGCTTCTTTTGCTATAGCTATGCTATTTGCAATAGTTTTTATTTTAGCCTTTCTGCGATAACGCTATAAACGCTGTTTAGAACCTTAGAATTTACTGATTTTGTCACGGTATGTCACAAGTACAGCTAAGTAGGGCTAGAGAAGAAAATTAGTCATACCGTTATCAGTCACGTCACGTGTGTTGATCATGCGACGTGACTCATGTATCGCGTGACGAGACAATTCATGTGATATCACTGTCCTCGACCATCGTAGTCACGTCACGTGATCAATTTTTGAATATCATTTCTTAATTATAATTTATTTTGTAATAGTTTTTTATTTTATGATACATTATGTTATTATTTTCTTTTAATTTTGATAGCATGCGTCAATTAATTAAGATGGCCCACTATGCGGCATGTCATGTTCCCTGCTGTCTTTGGTGCGACATCTTCTTTACGATTTTTTCTTTTCGAAATTAAGCGAACCTAAATTCACGCACCAGAGAACCTAAATTCACAAAATTTTGGGCGGGAAAATTACAATAGAAACTCAGAAAAGATGCAGTAAGATCGCCGCTTTAATTTGATGCAGAAATCTTTTTAAACAAACTTGAGTTCCTATCTGTTCCCTTTCTGATTATCTTTTTCAGCGTTAGCTGCTGAGCGAGCGAGAACGAGAAGGGTAGAGATGGCGCCTAAATCAGACAGCGTCGAAGGTATTTTCCTCGCATTGAATCTTCTGGTAATTCAACTTTGATACTGTCGCATGGATTCTTTCCGGTAGCTTCCATTCTCTAAATCAGCGTTTCTGATTTTATCTCTGTACTATTTTTTTTTTTTTTTTCAGGTATCGTTCTAACGTTCGTGAATGAGGTACAGCCTTTTTCCTTTTCTTCGATTCAATTGTATTGAGCTTGACCTGGATAGTTGTTTTGCAATTGACTATTATGTTTTGATGAAATTTGTTGTTTATCTTGTTATTTTGAATTGTTTGGATAACATCATAACTATATTTGGTACCTTTACTATCAGTGCTGAAAATTGCTTTCTCATATTATATTTGTTCCCTTTGGAATATCTTGTGAGTTCAGAATGTGACTAATTTCATCATGTATTTCTGATATTAAGTCACGAATTGCCCTATGTGTTGGGCATGGTTTGCATCTAGTGCTGAGACTTATCTTACAATTTGCAAACAATCTGGTTAGATTGATTTCATGTTCATTTTTTAATAAAAGCTTATAATTTTACATTTACTGTTTTTCCCGAAGTAGGCTGTGAGATGTATTGATTGAATATCGGCCTGGTATATCAGATGTTATTTTTCTACATATATTCAAAACTATTTTCCTAAATTAAATGAATTTTGTGTTTCTTTCAAATTTTGTTTAGCTTCTAGACTTCTAGTCAATCCAAACTGCTAAATTTACAAATGATGCAATCAAAAAGTCTGTTTTGTGCTCATTTGCAACATTGCAATGACCCATACAAATAGAGCTGAAAAAAGGAAAAAGGAAACCAACTACTATATGACCATTCATGGTTGTAAACATTTGGCATTAATATGATCGCTTGTTGTTTCCAATTTTCAGCAAAATAGACCCCTAAATGTGCAAAATGTTGCGGATGCATTGCAAAAGTTCAATCTAAAGAAGACGGCAGTGCAAAAAGCTCTTGATGCATTAGCTGACAGTGGCCAAATATCTTTTAAAGAATATGGTAAACAAAAGATATACTTGGCAAGGCAAGACCAGTTCAAGATACCAAATCCACAAGAGCTGGATCAAATGAAGAAGGAAAATGCTAATTTACAAGATGAGCTAGCTGCTCAAAAGAAAGCTACAAGTGAGGTTGAAGCAGGTATGAAGAATATGATTTGTGCCCCTGGGAAAACTTGTAACACCATTTATGCATTTTTAAAAATGAACAGTCTCAGGCATGCCCCTTTTCTTCTTTTTCTAATAGCCAAATTATCCCCAAAAGAAAATGGTAAATTACAAGTATGCATGGGGAGAAGAGGCGCAGTATACAGTGAGGAACAGTAATGTGGATATGTTTGTAAAGGAATAAGGGATTCAAGGATGTGGGGTTTTCAAGCGGAGATAACAAAAAGAAAATATTTTGAACTGAAAAATCTTTCAGGCTATTGAGAGGAAGAATAAAAAAAATCTGGCATCCTATTGAGAGAGTGTGTTTTATCAATAATTCTGATGCTTTTAATGTGCTCATTTGTATTTTCATGTTTTAATGTTATGAAGGGGAAATATATTATTTGAGGAGTACATGGGAAATTTGTACTGCTACCAAAATTTTCTATGTATAATGTTTTTTCTTAACAAAGGATATCTATAATGCAGAAATCCGCACTCTCCAGTCCAACTTGACCTTGGAGGAGATCAATTCTAAACAGGCTAAATTAGAGAGTGAAGTAAGTACTATTTTATCATAGAAAAACCTTAAAAGGAAAAGAAAACAACAATGTGATTCATGCATTGTAATTAGGTAAAAGAAATGATGGAAAAGCTAAAGAAACTACAAAGCGGGGTTGTTATGGTGAAACCAGAAGATAAGAAGGCCATAGAAGATTCCTTTTATGAGAAAGTGAATCAATGGAGAAAGAGAAAAAGAATGTTCAAGGAGATTTGGGATACTATCACAGAAAATTCACCTAAGGATCAGAAAGAATTTAAGGTTGCCTTTGTATTTTCATCTGAATTTTGCCGTTTGTTTAGACTTATTTTGTTTGGTCCTAATTGTTTTTAACTGTATGGCCTGGCTGGAAGTAGTAAAAGATGAAAAACAGTTGGATGCTTCTGATTCTTCTGCTAAAAACCACCAATAAAGCACAAGCCAAACCAAATGGTTTAAAAACAGGAAAAAAAAATATATGCTGAGCCTGTTGTCAGGGCTGGTACTTGCCTACCAACTACGTTATTGCACCAATATTTTTTAGGATATATGTTTGAAACTGTAAGAAGCTAGTATTTGAAATGTTTATATTCAAGATTTTGGACTAAATTTCTGATGCTGTATCTATATATATTTATTTGTCTTGTTTTCAAATAATGTGTCTTTACAGGAGGAACTGGGTTTGGAATATGACGAGGATGTTGGGGTGAGCCTGCAGTCCTATACAGATTTATTGTCGAACAAGAAGAGAAAACTGTCTTAATTTCTCAATTAGGTTTTTTAAATTGACATTTATTTTTAGTTTTTAAAGTTAAGTTCTTGTGCAGTAGGTTGGACATATAGTTGTGGGCCTTGGGTTTGTACAACTGTGAGCATTACATTACACTAAAGAAGTCTTTTTGGTGCTAAAGTACATGTTTCTTAAAAAAAAACGGAAGAAAAAAGCAACTGTAAGCTTGAAAATTATGGCTGTTTCTATGATGAATGACACTTCATTTCAGATAGATAGCAAGGGAACTAATTGAGAGCCATTGCTACTGTTTCATCAAGCACCGGTAAATACCAGATTTAATTGTGGTGGAGGGGTGGATATTGTGATATTTTGGAGTTAGAGAGCATTTCTTGGAGTTAATTGCCAATCAAAACTAGCACTGCATTTGGCGGTGTGATGGATGGAGGTGTTTATGTTTGGAAGGACGTACACAAAGGTTATTGAATATAACTAACTTTACGTGTTTCAGAATAAATTGAAATAACTCATAATTGGGATAAATGAATAAATATAGTTAAATAGATCATATAAATGATTATCTGATGCTTCTCACTCACTACTTCTATGAAAACAAACTGGATTTACATAAAATCAACAAATCATGCATTTGTCTAATCCCTAAAGAAAAGGATGCCACTTTGATTAAGAAATTTAGACCAATTAGTCTTGTTAATTGTAGTTTTAAAATCCTATCCAAATTACTTACGATTAGATTAGAACAAGTAATGCCTAGATTAATCGATTCTAGTCAAGCAGCTTTTATTAAAAATAGATACATCTTAGATAATATAATTGTTGGTCAAGAAATTCTACATTTTAGTCAACATAACCAGCAACCAGGGGTTGTAATCAAAGTGGATTTTGAGAAAGCATATGACAAAATTCATTGGGATTACTTATTAGAAGTCTTGCATAGTAGAAACTTTGGGTCAAAATGGATTCAATGGATTACACAATGGTTGTATAGCTCTCAATCCTGTTTGACAATTAATGGAGAATTAACTGATTTTTTTATTGTAAGAGAGGAGTTAGGCAAGAGGATCCTTTATCCCCTTTTCTATATATATTAGCTGCTGACACCTTAAGTAAAATATTTAATAAGGGTAGGAAAGCAACAGTCATTACAGGATTAGGGCCAGAATGTATAGAAAACACAGCTATCACCAATTGCCACTATGCAGATGACACTATTCTCTTCCTAGCTGCCCAGGATGAGAATATTGAATCTGCCTGGTAGGCAATGATGGCTTTTGAAGCCTTATCAGGGATCAGAATGAACTATGACAAAACTGAAATGTACCCTATTCATATAGATCCCCAAACCTCTCATCTTAATCAACTATTTAGATGCCAATGGGGAACTTTCCCACTTAAATATCTAGGACTCCCTTTACATATTAAAAAACTTACAGTAAGTGATTGGCAATTTTTAATAGATAAAATTGAAGCTAGATTGCCTAGTTGGCACAGCCAACTCCTTTCTATAGGAGGAAGGGTTACATTAGTTAATTCGGTCTTATCCACCATTCCCTTGTATGCTCTCTCAGTTTTTAAAATACCAATTACTGTAATCCATCAAATAGATAAAATTCGAAGGATGTTCTTATGGCAAGGAACAGAAAAAAAAGGAAGTATGCTTTAGTTAGTTGGGAAAATGTCTGCTTAGCTAAACAATTTGGAGGGATGAGAGTCTTAGATCTTAAGGAAATGAATATTGCACTATTATTAAAATGGTGGTGGAGATTTAAAAATAATGACTATAATGCCACTTGGAAAAGCTTGATTATACATAAGTATCTTGATAATCACACACCTTCATCCCCTTTCTGGACAAGTATCTCTAGCTTAGCAAATATAAGTTCTCTTAGTGTACAGTATGTACCAGGTAGTCAATCAAATTGTAGATTCTGGACTGATATATGGTATAAAGATTGTTCACTAGCCACTAGGTATCCTATCATATATAGTAAGTGTAGCAATAAACACATCCTGTTTAGTGAAGTTATTAATTCTCAAGGAATGAGAGTTCAATTTAGACGACCATTAGAAGGTTTTGACTTGAGGGAGTGGGCTGACATTCTGCACATTATAAGTTCAATTTCTTTTACTTCACCTCAGGATCAGATAGCATGGAGATGAGACCATACAGGGAAGTTCAATATACACTCCTTATATAAATTTCTGAATTTTAGAGGGGTTATACCTTTATTACCATAATTGATATGGTGGCTCTTACCTGTCTCACCAAAAATAAAAGTGTTTATGTGGTTAGTTACTCATAACTCTATCCTCACAAAGGATAATCTATCAAGTAGGGGTTGGATTGGGGAACAAACTTGCCAATTCTGTACTGAACCAGAAACAATTAATCATCTATTTCTCACTTGTTCACTAGCTCAGAAGGTTTGGTTTTGGTTAGGTAAAAGTCAAGAGTTTATGACTAATTGGCATCGTTTTGAAGATATAGTTGCTTTTGCAATGAAACTGCCAACTTTTGAGAAAACAGGGTTCTTGTTAGTACTTAGTGCAGTATGTTGGTCTTTGTGGAGACATCGTAATGATTGCTGTTTTAACAATTGCCCTATTAAATCTGCTAGAACAATTATTTTTCTAATTAAATCTCTGCTTGGGTACTGGTCAGGAAATGTCACAGAACAGGTGCAGCAGGTGGTGGCTGAATGGATGCCGGTTATTGAAGACGCCATACCACTTGTCCAGTACATGCCAATGGAGATGGTGGTATATCAGCCGCCAGTGTCCCCTAGTTAGAAATGCAGCCAAACAACAATCAATTTTTGTATCTAGAATATATCCTTAGCCCTCTAATGAGCGGCTTAGTAATTGCCACTTTAGTCTATTTTTGGTGTTTAGATTCAATCCAAGCTTGGTATATAACTTGGCTGTTATGCGTATTATGCTATGTAGTTGGCTATTTTTGTTCTTTTGGCTAATTGGCACAAAGTGCCTATTTTTGTTGAACAAGGATTCTGTAATTTTGGTTTCATGCTAATGGAACGGGCTTCTGCCTTTTAAAAAAAAAAAAAAAGATCATATAAATGATTGAAATAAATGGTAAACCATAATCCGCTGGAAAAAGGTACCTATGATAACTGGCGCCAATCTCCTATGCTGAGATTGGAGATTGGCACCAGTTATGTGGATACCTTTCCGGTGGGTTACGGTTTGCCATTCGCCATGGTTTGTCTTCTCCTTGAATTTATGTTATCAAATGATTGAAATAAGTGAATATAGTTTTAATAGATCATATATATAATTGCCATTTAAAGAGGAGGGATCAAGTTACAACAAATTTGAGTTACAACAAAGTTACAACAACCATTTTTTCATTTTCAAAGTCCAAATCGTCGATCCAAACCGTTCAACATGATTATCTAAATAAAATGTGCTTGCATATCAAATTTTACATTATTCTGAATTTTTTTACTATTTATTAAGATGGGTACAAAATTCAATGGTCTGAATATGACTATTTTTTGTAAAATACTTAATAAATAGTAAAAAAATTCAAAAAAAATGTAATATTTGATCTGCAAGCACATTTTATTGTGGAGATCATGTTGAACGGTTTGGACCGACGATTTGGACTTTGAAAATGAAAAAAAAAGTTGTTGTAACTTTGTTTTTTTTTTTTTGAAATCTTGGTAGAGGCTACCAAGTTGTTGTAACTTTGTTGTAACTCAATTTTGTTGTAACTTGATCCCTCCTCTTTAAAAGAGATCGTACGCAAAAGTATTGAAATAAAAAAATTTGGTTTTTCGAATTTATGTCAATTTTTTTTTTTATTATCTAGAGGGAATAATAAAGTGAACCTATTCATTAGACAAATATGAACCAAAAAAAAAAAAGCTGGAGTTCGATCTATTATAAGAACAGAAAAATTAATAATAGGGAAACGCTTCGTCTACCACTCTGGTAATTTTCTTTGTTTTTTTTGTTTTTTTTCTAAAGAAGAGGTTGCGAAGTGGTGAGTAGGGTTTGAACTCTTGATCTTTGAATATTCAAAGGTTTTAGACTTTTAGGACATATTTCTAACCAACTGCGCTACCACCTATTCACTATATAGTGCAGTTTTTGAGATGTATATTTAGTTCAAATTTATGCTTTTGATTTTATATAAGAAAGTTAGCCACTGTCAAGGGTTAAAAAAAATATTTTATAAAAAAAGTTTTGAAATATATATATATCAACACAAAATCTTAAATAGATGAAGAGACGGAATACATTATCGGTTATCGAGAAAATACGAATTTCACATGCATAAAAACCTTATTCTTTCCTTGATATGCACAAACAACATTTCATCTAAAAGAAATAAATAAAATAAGTCGCCATGCGTTCAGATCTGATCTTGTGCCGCACATCGATCAAGTTCCAACACGAAATCTGATCTGTTTGATCGCTTCAAGTATACTTGACATATATGCATCTTTAATCTCAAACCATCCCCTTAAAAATCCAGAATTCGTATCTTCCCAGCTACTTGAGGATACAATTAGTAAATCTGAACTGTTTATTTAACCTGATACAAATTTCAAAATAATCCTCTATATCTTTCATAAGCACTGAATTGAATTGAATTTGATCTGATTAGAATTAATCGAGACCGTCCTTTACTCATTATATCCCTCTCCAATACTTGAGGGGAGACGGATCCAATAATCCACCCGTTCCGTATGTGCACGAATTCACATCCCCTCAGGTTACTTGACCGAGTACAATTGAAACGGACCGTTCATGATCCGTCTTTCAACTTGGCCCGAATCTCAAAGCACAAATAATACTGCCCCTGTGCCATTATGAATAATCACCGAATGAGAGTAAATCTGGATCATCCGTTTCAATTGTGTTGAGTCAGGTACCTGGGAAGATACGGATCCTGTGTGCACCGTGCAGCGTGACATATATATGATTCAGCCATGCGGGGATCTATTCAACGAGTGAGTTTGATAACTTTTATTAACTGTAAACAATAACTTATTTCAAAATCTAGTTTATAAAAAAGTAATTTATACTTTATATACACTACATACATAAAAAAATGATAAAACTTGATGCAAGCTTGACCATTCATCAAATGACATAAAATTGTATACGGTTTATATTTAACGGTATTTGATATACAATCAATCTATAAGAAAAATAATATGTCTGTATTATTTTCTGTTTTTTTTATTGTTTTAATATGATTTGAGAAGGCATTGTCAAGAGTATAAAGACTAGTTGTTTCATAACCTTCATCCCAAAAAGTAAAACATGCTGAAGAAAAATTTAATTTTGTAAATTAAAACAATTTTTATAGAAAGTTATTTACATTTAAAAAATATTTAGACACAAATAAATCAAAACTTTACAGATATGCCTGATGGTAAAGAGCACAATTAATTGCATGATATATAATTCAACACAGAAAAAAAAAGTTATTTTGTTATAAAAATTGCATTATACCTTAGACAAGTCTTACATAACATAAGAAGAGAAACATGATGCAAGAGCCATTCGATAAAAAAAATGAGGAGAGAGAAAGTTGAATTTTAACAATGATAATTTCTATAAAACAATCTTATAGATTATAGTCAAATAAAATTTTCGACACAGAAAAAACGAACAAAAAAATATTTTCTTTTAAAAAATTCTAGATATATATATAATGAAAATGATTCGACGAATTATGGAAGTTTGTACATGCATAGAATTAAATATATAATGTTTTGAATGAGGGGAGAGATGGCTATGGCATTATGAAAACTCAGTCCTATATATGTAATAAACAAGAAGAAAAATAATAAGATCATGGATAATTAGCACACAAACTTCTGCCTTCAAGCAAACTGTTTCAGGTTGAACATGCGCTTGTACTCGATCAATGTTTACAAGCTGTTCGATTGTAGTACCATATTTTAAATGAAACAAAAAATTAACTTTAACATTATAATAAAATAATATTATGATGAAAATTCTGATTGAGGAATTTAGAAATTAAATGAAATTAGGGGATATTTGTCTGCAATATCATGAGATCATTTTCCTTCAACATCTTAAAATTGTCTCCATTCAATTTTCCGAAAAATTGAAGGTGCATGTAGCACCCTAATTTGAAAATTTTTAATAAAAGAAATATCTAAAAAAAGTTGGTTTCTAACACATAGCATTAACAAATGAGTTTTACACCGAGCTGGGCCCAAATATGGTCTGAGCCGAGCCGAACCAAGTATTTACATGAGCCGAGCCGAGCCGGGCCGTTATGCTTCTCTCATTGAGTCCGAGCCGAACCAAGCTCATTAGCAGGCCTATTTGCATTCGCTGATTTTTGTTGGGATTTTCAGGCCAAAAATCGGCCCAGAAAAATATTCTTTTAGTAGGCTTCAATTTGGCCCATTAAACAAACATTCTTTTAAAAGGCTTCAATTCGGCATCTCTCTTTTCACATGACAAAACAAGTCACCAATTCAAGTTGGTCTCCATTGTGAGGGTTGAAATTTAAAATGGAAGTAGCTTCTCTGTAGGCCCCTCTACGTTACTCGTTGAATCTAGTGTCCACAGATGTAAGAGGAAATTTTTTATCTATAGAAATTATTAAATACATATATACGGAAACAGAAAGAGTGTCTCGTTTCTAACAAATATAGAAAGATCTGACTCAATGAGTCCGATCCATAATTTCATCAATATATATATATATATATATATATATATATATATATATATAGAGGTTGGCTAATATCCAAACGTTTGTTCCTACGCCGCGGAACAAATGTTTCGGTTTTTACATTTTTAAAATCTAAATAGTCGATCCAAATCGTTCAACATTCAATCTGTATTAAAATGTGTTTGGAGACCAAATTTTACATTTTTTAGAATTTTTTTACTATTTATTAAGTTAATTTTAAAATCGCGGTTTTCAATTATCCAGAATTTTTTCACTGTTTATTAAGATCAGTAATTTTAAAAAGTGCTTAATAAATAGTAAAAGAAATTCAAAAAAATGTAAAATTTTGTCTCCAAGTACATTATAATATAATATAGAGATCACATCTAACTGTTTGGATCGATCATTTGGACTTTGAAAATCGGAAAATCAATTGGTTGCACCACCGCTCCGGAACAAACGTTTTAGTATTAGCTAACCTCTATATATATATATATATAGATGAGCTATGCTACTCCATGGAGTAAAACGCGTTTGTACTTCACGCCGTATTTTTATTTTGAAAGTCCAAACGACCGATCCGAACCGCTCAACATGATCTCCATATTGAAATGTGCTTGGAGACCAAATTTTATATTTTTTAGAATTTTTTTACTATTTATTAAGCCACTTTGAAAATCTGAAAATCCGGGTGAACAGTAAAAAACAGTAAAAAATTCTGGACTGCCGGATCAGTGATTTTCAAAGTGGCTTAATAAATAGTAAAAAAATTCTAAAAAATGTAAAATTTGGTCTCCAAGCACATTTCAATATGGAGATCATGTTGAGCGGTTCGGATCGGTCGTTTGGATTTTCAAAATAAAAATATAGCGGCGTGGAGCACCAACGCGTTTTACTCCATGGAGTAGCATAGCTCATCTCTATATATATATATATATATATATATATTGATGGATCTGGACCATTGAGACCGATTCATAAATTTGGATCGGACTCATTGAGTCATATTTTTCTATATTTGTTGAAAACAAGACACTCTTTACATCTGTATTTAATAATTTTTTTTCCGATGTAAGATTTGGACATTTGTACATGTCATGATTCCTCTTGAGTACTGACTGCCATGTGGAAAAGTCATGAAACATATAGATATAGCTTGAAGTAGTTCTGTCCGACATTTTTATTAATATCCAAAGTTTAATAGAAATTAATTAATATATCCAGATCCGTCGGGAAGTTATAAAAATATCCGTACCGGTTATTTTCTGGCCAGTATCTAATTTAATCCATTACCAGCCGGAAAATGACCGGTACCTAATTTTTGTTTTTTCAGGATGGGCATAGCATAGTTGGCTAGAAGAAAATGTCGTAGAAAACTCGGATTGAAGTTTGCACTCGGTTTGGCTAAGATCAAACAAATGCATTTGGTTGGATGCGTGTGTTACATCGGTTGCATGTATCGGTGCATCATCGATGTTTTTGCAATGAAATATCGATATTTTATTAGCCGGGTAGTGCTAAAAAAACATCGGTGTGTCGCTGATGTTTTTGTAATGAAACATCGATGTTTTATTAGACTTAGCATTGACAATTAAGCAGGGTAGTGAAACATCGATGTTTTATACATGCACTGATAAATGTATTTGTTTGATCTTAGCCAAACCGAGTGCAAACTTCAATCCGAGTTTCCTACGACTTTTTCTTCTAGCCAACTATGCTATGCCCATCCTAAAAAAAAATAAAAAAAATTAAGTACCGGCCTGTATAAAATAAATAAATTTGGATACCGGCTATTTTTCAACCGGTAATAGATTAAATTGGATACCAGCCAGAAAATATCCGGTACAGATATTTTTATAACTTTCCAGCAGATTTGGGTATATTAATTAATTTCTATTAAACTTTGGATATTAATAAAAATGTCGGTAGTTCTGTAGTTGTAAAAATGGCTGCTAAGGCCCGTTTGTCGAGCGAAATGGAATGCACGAAGTACCTTTAATATTTATGTCAAAACAAATCCCGACATTTTTATTAATATCCAAAGTTTAATGCAAATTATTAATTCTGCCCAGAACTCGACTCAATATCGAAAAATACCCAAGCCGGTCAGAAAATGGCCGGCTTAAGTACCAGAGTAAACCGGCCATTTTCTGGCCGGCTTACTCCAATTTTTTTTTAGTTTTAGAGAGACACTATGAAGATCAAAATATTGAAATCTAACTCTGAAAATTTGAAAATTTTGTTTAAATTATTTGTTATATTACTTCTTTTGATGTATAATTAGCATATTTATATTAAAATACGATAGATTAATTGAAATTATGTTGAATAACACTAAATTATGTTAAATTACATTAAATTACGTTAAAATACGGTAAATTACGCTAAAATACGGTATGAATAGGGACGATATCTTCACTGAAAAGGAGAAAAACAACGATGAAACTTCAAACGGTCATAAAACGGGGCTCGAGTGTCCGATTTCAGCAAATGACCACTTTTCGGAAAGCTTGCGAAAATACGCATGCATCCGTGTCACGATGCCGGATTCCAAAATTCAGAATTGCCAAAAAACTAAGGGAAGAGCCTCAAAACTTGAGTTGAAGTTTCCAATTAAGATTTTCATTTCTATTATTCAATCCAAGTAGCTCAGTAAATTAGTTACATAATGAACTTGTAGAATACCAATTTTTACTATTTTCAGAATTTTTTTACTATTTTTTATGATTCATGAAAGATGGCACAGAATCGGTCTACTTTAGCGTAATTTTCCGTAGTTTACCATAATTTACTGTATTTCAGCATAATTAGCGAAGTTATTGTTATTTTACGTAATTTAGTATAATTGAACATAATTTATTGTAATATAGTGTAATTCAATATAATTTCAAGTATTCTAGCGTATTTTAGTATAAATATGATAATTATACATCAAAAGAAGTAGAGGAGGGATCAAGTTACAACAAAGTTACAACAACCATTTTTTTCATTTTCAAAGTCCAAATCGTCGATCCAAACTGTTCAACATGATTATCTAAATAAAATGTGCTTGCAGATCAAATTTTATATTTTTTTGAATTTTTTTTACTATTTATTAAGATGGGTACAAAATTCAATGGTCTGAATATGACTATTTTTTTGTAAAATACTTAATAAATAGTAAAAAAATTCAAAAAAATGTAAAATTTGATCTGGAAGCACAGTTTATTGTGGAGATCATGTTGAACGGTTTGGATCGACTATTTGGACTTTGAAAATAAAAAAATAATTGTTGTAACTTGATCCCTCCTCAAAGAAGTAATATAACAAATAATTTAAACAAAAATTTCAAATTTTCAGAGTTAGATTTCAATATTTTAATCTTCATAGTGTCTCTCTAAAACAAAAAAAACAAAAAAACAAAAAATGGAGTAAGCCGGCCATTTTCTGGCCGGCTTGGGTATTTTTCAATATTGAGTCAAGTTCTGGGCAGAATTAATAATTTGTATTAAACTTTGGATATTAATAAAAATGTCGGAAACAAATCGAACGGATTGGCCGATCAAAATTCAGATTAATCCTGTCCGACACAAAATGCACAAAACTCTTTTAATATTTATGCCAAAGCAAATCTGATGGTCCGGATGTAAACTCAAAATTTAAGTTATCTTAGGTGGTATGACTTCCAAGTTGGTTGTGTCAACTATTGTTGTAAAAAGTGTTCAACCCGACTAATCAGCTAATTAGTCATTAGCAGTAATTAAACTGTTACGAATTCTCCCTTTTTCGATTATATTGTCAATTTGTTGGTCAATTTTATTATTCTTTTTCATGCATTTATCTGTTATATTTACGATACTTTGTTTTGTCTTATCTGAGTTTTTGTAAATGACAATTTCATAAATTTTTATTAATTAACAATAAAACTAAATTAAAATAAGTTTATTTGATAAATTTAATGAGTTAAATTAATCATTTTTAATAATTACAAGTATATGCATACAACTTTAATGAAAACGCAAAATCATTCACATAATTTTGATTAATCAACCACATACCGATTAATCGTTTGTCGATACTCTGTTCATTTGACGAGCGCATACCGTTAATTACAACACTGATGTCAACATTTAATGTTGCAGCGAGGGGAGATTTCAAATACTGAAGAGACTTTTTTTTTTTTTTTTCATTCTTTTTATATAAGAATCATGTGTTGTGGAGACTTTGGTTCCCTCAGTGCATTTGTGATTAATCAGTCCAACGTACAGGTTCTTACTATTTTGATAATAATATATAAAGGACAAAATTGAAATAAAATAAACAATGTATAATCATATAACATGAGACTACGGTAATATAAATATTATGGATTTACTCGTACTATAAATATATATTTTTTATTTTCAAGTTGAAATGGTAATCATTAAATATGGTTTTCGTATGAAAATGTATATGAAGACCAATTTTTACAATTTTTTTTAAATATGTAGAAAATTATTACTTTTGAATAATCTAGAATTTTAGATCAAGTGATTTTTTTGAGTCCAAAGGCAACCGATGTGACTAGTCTTGATGCAACGGTCCGAGGATCATCCCGGAGTGGAGACTGATCAAAAAGGGAAGGAGACAACGGCACAACCGCATACCGATGGAAATAGACTATATGCAAGGTCGGAGACTCTGGCATCAGGCTCATCGTGAGACCATTGATAGAAATGCAGCAGGTAAATGCATGATAACAAACTAATTAATTAATATATGTTTTACTTGTAATGTAGAGGAAGCAGCAAGACAAGCAGAAGTAGGAACATCTTCCTTAAGAAGAGCAACAAGAGGATCTTCTTCAAACAGACGCCAGCCAATTAATATTGATGTTTCTTAATTTTTATGTTGTTGTAATTTTAATTTGTAGTAACAATTCCGGTTTTTATTTAGTAATTTTAATTTTTATGTTGTTGTAATTTTAATTTGTAGTAACATTTTCGGTTTTTATTTAGTAATTTTAATTTTAATTTTTATGTTAAAATAATTTGAATTTCAATATTGTTACTTTCCAATCGACAACATATTCTTATAAAAAATAATTGCGAAATAAAATTTTACATAACAAAAACAAAACAATCAAAACATCTAAAAAAAATACAATTAGAATAAATAATTTCGAACAAATTAAAATATAAAACATTCAAATAATATTAAATATAAAATTTGTTTGAATAATTATTATGCAATAATAATAACTAGAAAAACAAACAATTAAAACACAAAAAAGATAATAATGTCGTCCAGAAAAGTCCGGATCCGGAAAATAATTTTTCGGAATGACAAATACTAGATCAGGAGAATAATTCTCAGGAAAGAAGACCTGAATATGGAGAATTATTCTCCAAATTGGACAGATTCATGCAGATTGTTAAATTTTTGATTTATTTTAATATTAATAAAAATTTCAGTCTATACTATGTAGATAATTTAGTTTTATTTCAATTATGAATATTGTGTATTTTAAAAATATATGAAAGTCAAATAATCCGTAAAAATCCGATTAATCAGCAGCATTTCCAAAAGCTAAATGCATGCCGTTTTTTTTACGACCTTGACTTGACTTGCTTATATATGTAGGAAGGTTCGTTTGTTTTATCTTAGACGGTTACCGTTTCCCTGATTCCCCACCATGCATGCATGCTTGTGTCATTGTCTGCGCTAGCTAGCTTGTTGCGTAAGATTTACGTACATAATTAATTCATGTGTGCTGTGCTGTGCTGTTAGGCCTCTCCAAAACCTAGATGAAGATGAGAATCGGCATGACCAGACCAGAACAGATCGATGCTCGCTAGCTGTCCTCTACTTGATCGGATTGGCACAATGCGCAACCCAACCTGGCACCACATGTAGTCCCCTACCCGCCATGACCCTACCTACCTCTGTGTGTGTCAGTATCCCATCTTGCTTGGATCAGTATTATATAACCAGATAAAAACACTTACCTTGGCAATGGCGGGGACTTAATTTCATTTTCCATACATAACTCATGCATTAATCTGTAGGCCTAGGCCGACGCATGCACTAGTAAAAGTTAATTTGCTGGTTGTCAAGTTCTCATGGCTAACAGATTAATTAATTTGAACCAATAACTTCAGTCTATTGTTTGAAACGATTATGCATGCAGTTTGGTTCTTTCATTGCAAGGCTAATTTGAACCAAGTGTTCTTTTTTGCTTCTCTACCTTGATAAATTTTAAACCTGCTGAGCTGTTAATCAGAAGAACTGGACGCTCATGAGTTGTTCGTCAAAATGCCAAACATCTCTTTTTTCTTTGAAAAAGAAATTCTCAAGGAATCAGAATTTTACATTACTTGAGATGAGAACTATTTTAAACGAATTGAAAAGGCATGATAATGATAGACTTCAATTAATTGATTAAACACAGCAACTATTTTCTCACAATAAAAATAATCCAATACATGCATGGCATGCATGTTTCAAAGGATCATTCGATGATTGATGGTTTCTTTAACAAGTAAGATCTAATCCATCTGCTCCATCTCCTATTGATAAATCTGAATAAAACTCAAAGTTAATCTTATACACAAATAGGTAAACAAACAACTTGCCCTAAAATCAAAACTCTATTGCCAAAATTGTACAATGCCATTCCAAACTCTAATGATTTCATTTAAGACGTATCCCTGCTTCTCCTCTGGTTCTTACCGACTTCGGTTTTTCTCTTGACCCGGGCTGTTTCTCCACATTCACATTCTTCTGCACCTGAATTAATGTATATATAAAAATCAGCATTAATTATATTGTTTACTCATTGAATCTCCAACTTAATTATTAAGTACTATTATTAATTATATAGGCTTTAATCTGTTTCATTTATATATATATTAAAAAGGTACGTAGCTCACCTCCTCTTCTTCAACATTCTCCAAATCACTATCTGAATTCAAACTTAGGTTGTCTCCAGTTGATTTATCACTTTCGTACAATTCTTTACCAGCTCTGCCCTTGTGGCCCCCAGTGCCATCTCCTCGAAAGTCTAATTTTGAGAGCTCAATTACGGCGTTGGCAGCTGCTGCGGCGTTGGCAGCCGATTGGAAGGCCGCTTGTGCAGCGGCATTCACATCCTTGTACTTTCCCGATTCCACCTTTAAGAAAGTCTCATCTAAACCTTTCTTTTCTGGCAGCTTTTGCTCTACCTGCTGAACATTTTTTATTGCCTTAGATATATATAATAAATCATATTCTTTCCAAGTAGGAACACCTGCTGATGATTTTTTAATCAATTGAGTGCTTGTTTAGAAATTAATTATACACATGTACACAAGTTAAAGTTATTATATATGATGTCAATCTTACAGTAGTTGTTGTTGCTGGTGGAGTATGAAAGGAGATCTCATCATTGAATTCCAGCTTAATTCCTTTCTCAGAGGCAATCTCTTGCAAAACCCTTTGCCTAATCTCAATGCTTGGCAGTCTTGTAGATAGCTTTTCTATTAACTGTAAAACATTAATGCATCACACTATTAATTGTCACAAAGATTTCCACACACATGCAATTAACAAATCATATATGATTACAGAGTTTCTACTCAGAAACTCTTCCTATGTAACCACTATTGGTTAATGAAAATGAGGGCTAGACCCTTATTGTTTCTTTAAAAAAAAAAAAAAAAACAAATCATATATGATACCCATAAAAAAACTAATGAATTAATCCTATTTTGCCATAGTATATAACTTTATATATAACATATATAATCAAGTTGCCTTGACAAAAATCACTCTTCTACTCTTCTTGAAGGGAGGAAGAAATTAGAACAAAAAAAAAAAAAAAACAGAGAGAGAATAGTACCTTTGGATCTACTGCACAGCCATTGCGCAACTCGGTAGCTGCTTGTACAAAATCCTTTCCAAATTTGGATACAAAGATGCGTCGAACATCCTGCAATACTTGCAAGTCACCGCATCTTGATGTGCCATATATTAAACCCGCCACCGCTTCACGAAGCTCCTCAGGACACTCCCTGGGTAAAAAAGAAGAACATTAAATATAGATGCCAAGGTAACAAGTGATAAGATCAAAATTAAGGTTTTAAATCTTAAATTAGAATGTATAATTCTTGTTATTTTCATAAATATTTTATCTGATTTTTCATACCTGGTCTTCTCTAGCAGAGCACATCTGTCGGAGATGACATTACAGTAGCTCTCTATCATTGAGTACACATCCACCATATTCTGCTCCTTTATTACATGTTCCACCTAAAGAAAGAAAAATACAGGTACTGTTGTTAACTATATATAAGAACTCAATATACTATAATTCCAGCATCCAATAGTACCGTTGTTCTTATATTTATATAAAAAAGAAATCTAAAAAAACAGCTAGCCTCTTCTTGAAATTTTTTTTTTGGAATTTAAGTAACGTAACTCTGTTTGAAATATAGTTGCAGAAAATTTATTTACTAAATGAAATTAATAAAAGGGTCAGGCATCGTAATTAAAAGCAGATAAATTACAGTGTTGAAATGGCTAATTGACAATTATATATGCACGAATATATGTATTAGTCCTTTTTAACACAAAATTTACAAAAAAAGGCAGTCAAAATTAATATCTAAATGATGAAGTTATGATGGATATATATCTAAATTTCTCTTCAAATTTTATGCATCAAAATTAAGTAAGAATATAATTGTTACACGGAGGAGAGCACGGTCATGGTGGCGGAGGGAAAGGAGCTGCGCCACGTCATCACGGGAGTTGGTGCAGCGGACCCCTTGGCGGGTTTTGAGCACCACAGCCCGGGAGCCAGTGACGGCGAGCAGAGACTTGAGCTTGGCATTCTCTTTTGAAATCCTTCCTAGAAAACGGTCAAGCTTCCTTCCCATCTCCTCTCTGGCTCTCTCCTCCCTTTTAGAAATTGTGTTCAAACTGTGAAATTAATTAAAGCAGGTTATTAATTTATTGATATGTAGTGAAGTTTTGTGTAAGCTAGCAGCCTAGCATTGATTGATTACCGATCGAGCTGAGAATTTTCTTAGGCGCGAAGGATCTGAGACTCCGACAACGGATGCGAACGCGGGCCAAAATAGTCCAACCTGTCAATGACTAGATTTCACTGTCATTTATTAATTACTCGGTGTATTGATGAGTTCCTCTGTGGCGCTTTTTGGTGTACACAAGTGTATATATTAGACAATCGTGTTTAATTAACTAGAAGAGTACAACCGACCTCCTCACAATTTGTTGAAATTTGATGCAAAGCAAAAGTTGTTTGACGTGCTTAATAAATGAACAATCGATTTTTCAATCACATCAAATTATGAAGCATTTAACAATGATACACATATATACAATTTCATGTTCTAGAGTTTGACAAATATTCTACAGATTGTTAAATTTATCAAATAGTTTTAATATCAATATATATAATAAATGTCATTATTAATTAATATGTTGGATAAGTAGCTAGCTAGATCGCATTATTAAAAGAAGAAGAAGAAGAAGCTTCTTTGATAATTAAGTTGTATGCTACAGTGTTGCATTAGAATATATCCGATATATATGCAATCCATGACATATATGATTTGAAATTTTGTCAGTATTAATCCATGCATGCTCAATTGCTCATAGACTCATAGCTTATAGAATTATTAATACCGTGTGGTTTGATCTATCAATAACAGTCGGTAATAAATGTACATAATTAACTTGTTCTAATTAAATAGAGGAACATATAATTCTGTGGTACAGATTAATTACGGGATTTCAAATTGCTAAACATTAATTTGTCGCCTTCATGGGAGATTCATATAATTGACCTAGTCAATCTTACGATAAAACAAAAGTCTATTCTTCAATTCTAGAAGGATTTTTTTTTTTAAAAACGTAATTAAAATAATTAATTTTAAAAAAACAACATGATTACTTTGTTTTTTACAAAAACCATCAGAACCGAACTGCCAACTCAGGTCTGATGGATTTTATTTTTCCAGACCGAATTGACAATTCGGTCCAGCTGTTTTTCACCGAGTTGTAGAAAAAACGCCACAGAAAATAAAAAAAGGGCCAGACCGAGTTGGCAGTTCGGTCCACTTTATTTTTTGCCAAGACCGAGTTGCCAACTCGGTCTACATTTTTTTTTTAAGGACACTATGAAGAGCAAGATAATGAAATCTAACACTGAAAATTTGAATTTTTTTTGTTTAAATTATTTGATAGATTACTTCTTTTGACATATAATTAGCATATTTATACTAAAATACGCTAAAATT
>JAJGRW010000881.1:0-35842 GCA_025461045.1 Carex parvula | reverse complement strand
AAAAAAAGCAAGGTTAAAAAATGAAATATCACCTAAAGAGAATTATAAAATGGAAGATTGAAGCTTACCGCTTTACGAACTTTGGCCGGCGAATCACCAAACATATCATCACTAAACATGTCTGCTGATCTCTCACTCTGTTGAAAAATACAAACAGGAATGTGTGAACAACCAACAAAATGAAAGACATATCGAATTAGTAAGCCCCAATATGTAACAAGGAGGCAAACCTTAGGAGTGCCTTCTCCAAGCCCTGCAACACCACCTGGGCCCTTCTCATTGGCCAGAGCACCTTCCTGATTAGGAGACTTGTCCAGGGCAAATGACCGGTCAGCAACATATACATCCGAAGAATCCTGTTCATTGTCAGGTTCCTCATCAAATTTTGGACTCTTAATGTTGCCTCCATTTGAATTCTGAACTCCTGCTACCTCCTCTTTGGATGAATTTTCATCTGCATAATGCGAAATCAATTGACCAAAAAAAACAAATAAAATAGATGCAATGATGCCAAAAAGATTCGCTATTTTTTTATGACAGATTCTTTAATATCATCTACTACAATGAACTAGATAAAAGGGAAATTACCTTTGCTGAAAATATCAAGTACTGGTTCAACCTGTTGCTTCTGCATATGCTTTGCCGGTATTTCTCAAGAATAGCCTGCTTCCTCTTCCTGCTTTCTTCTTTGATTCTCTCTTCTTCATCCTCTTGTACCAAATGTTGCTCCACTTTCTCCTGCTCATCATCAGCTTCTTCTTCCTCCTCCTCCCTACAATCATAAACATTCACTGAGAAATTGAGGAAAACAAAAACAATTCTTCTAACTAGCTCAGTAAAAATCAAATACATATTATTAACTTACCTTATAGAGTTTTCTCTAGTTTCTTCTGCTCTCTTGTCTTTCATATCTCTATCTCTATCTCTACGGCTATCAGAATCCCTATTATCTATACCTTGAACCCTGCCCCTATAGTCATGATACCGATCCCTGCCATCACCTTTGTCCCTTTGTCTCTCATCATCCCTTACTCTACGATCATGATACCGGTCCCTATTATCCCTGTCCCTTCGACTCTCATCATCTCTCCCTCTCACACTACTACTACGTCTTTCTCTTTCCTTCTCTCTATCTCTACGCTCCCTCTCTAGATCTGCAATAGGGTCATATTTATCCCTTCTTTCTCTTTCTCGGCTTTCATGCTTGACTCGCCCATCTCTGCTCTCATTCCTATCATGCCTCTCACGACTAGCGTATCTTTCTCGCTTCTCAATGCTACCGCCTCTATCCCTTCTGTCACGGCTGTCATGCCGATCCCGTTTGTCACAACTCTCGTGCCTATCTCGCTTCTCAAAGCTATCGTCCATATCCATTCTGTCAGAGCTCTCATGCCTGTCCTGCTTGTCACGGCTCCCATGCCGGTCTCGACGGTGGTAGCTATCATGTTTATTGTGTGCGCCATGCTGATCACGGCTGTCAATGCTATCACGCTTATCTCGAATCTTGTGAATTTCATCCTCTATTTGTTTGTCGCGGTGACTTCTGTGGTGAGATGGAGACCTCTCCTGGGACCTACAGGGAGATACGGATCGCTTCTTCTTATGGTTATGTGAATGCTCTCTCCTCTTGTGTGATTTAACTTTGTCTCCTTTTGATTGTGCATCAAGGCCATTCCCCAAAGCACTATTCTTCTCTGAGGGAGTATCAACCATCTCGGCATCATGTTCTATACAGTTTGACGCATCATCTAGTGGCAAAGGATCCTCGTTTGTGTTGTCAGGCTCCAAAGAAGCTTCCTGGATATAACAGAAAAGTAAGAAGAGGGCATGACATGTGCTGGGAAAAAAAGTTTAAGAATCAAACAAGAAAAAGCAACAGATAACGAATGAGGCAAAGAAATAACATGGAGGGATCATGATATATAGGTATTGAAATTAAGTATTCTATTAGAAACTAATATCCAATTAAAAAGGTGTAAGGAGGTATAAAGAAACGTTTAGGAACATTTACTGACATAAAAGTTGCCATATTAGCAATTGATTTCCAAAATGAAAAGTTGCAAAGTGAATACAACTTATGATGGGCAAAATAGAATATTATTTCTTCTATTGATCATCAGATAAATTATATGACCCGTAGTAATCCTGAATTCCAATTGAAATAAATTGATAACTGGACATTGATTGGTATTCTAAACAAGTAATTAAGGGGCAATGAAAGAATAACCTATTAAACCTCAGGCCAAATATAAGAGCATGCGGGGAGGGGAAATAATAGATCCAAGAAAACAGACCGGAATCTTATTAAAGTCCGAATCCGATGGTTGTAGCTTAATTTCGTCGGATTGTGCATCATCAAGAATTTCTCCTTCCTCGATCTCATTTTCAATCGTCTTGGCCGCATCATCCTCCTTCCTGTCCCGTCCATGGCGATGACTATGGCGGTGGCGGTGGCGGTGCTTGCGACGCTTGGAGGATTCGTCACGGGGCATCTCGGGTGATCGACGGTGCTTACCGCCAGATATGGTGGGAGATGAGGTATCTTGTCCGGCCATGAAACTTTAACTAGGGTTAGGGTTTCGGAATCGAAATCGGAAGAGGAAAGATGCGGGTCGATGATGGGCTCAATCAAATCAATGAATTCGATGGGATTAGAAGAGAAGTTACGTGTATACCCTCCGAGTCGGAATTGCCCGACAAACCAACATTGAACCACTCAGACTCGCTCAACTTCCAAAGTGCGGACACGCTACTGGACAAGTATCCTCTCCATTACTGTAAAAGATTCCCGGTTTGAGATGAACTCTACGCTGCTTTAAGATTCGAGCTAGCACAGGGGCAGTATTATTGGGCTTTGAGATTCGTGCCAAGTTAAAAAGAACGGTCCAGATCCAGTAATTGTAAAAGATTTCACGTGACTTTTCAAAAAATTTATTAATCGAAAAAATAAATAAATAAAATATCGCGAACGGGATGGTTTTGGCGGAAATTCGATATGTAGCTTAACTGGAGATAAACTCCACAAGACGGGTCATTTTAACCCATCACACTAATCCAAATCCTAACCCCAAACTAGTTAACTAAGTAGAGGAATATATATGGGACGGTAAGATCCATCCCGTCCAGCCCAAAAAAAAAAGAAAAAAGAAAACCAGGGACGGTAAGATCTATCCCGTCCAACCAAAAAAACAAAAAAAATCAGGACGGTATAGATTGTCCTGTCCCACCCTTCTCTAGAACGGGATAAGGCAACCCGTCTGGCTCCGTGAATTCTGGTCTCCCTATCTGTTGGACTCGCCTCTCTCATTTGCGGCCAAAGTAAGTTTTGAATTTTGTAAAAAAAACATGATAATTCGTGAATTTGAAATATGAGAATGGTAACTAAAAAAGGTATAAAATACTCAATTTTATCTTAAAAATATTATAATATTCAATATATTCGATAAAACTTAATACTTTTTCTACTTTATTTTTAGTTATTTAATTATTTGAAAAATTAAATTGATCCATATATTTTTATTGGAGCTATATGTAAGAGTAAAACTAGGGTGTTCCTAAATTCACTAAGTTTCTTTGTGAACTCAACTCTAAAATTTATCAGATTAGTTTCAAACAACAAATCCAAACCGTTTAAATCCTTCTACCTTACGAGTGATGCATTTACATATGAAAATTTTAAAATTTTAAATTAATTTTGTATAGAGTCAAATGGCCAAAAGACATCTAAAAAATGAATGCATTAAAATTAGTTTATAAACCTTCTAAATTTGACCACTTGACTTTACACTAAATTAATTTGAAAGTTTAAAATTTTCACATGAAGACACATCACTCGTAAGGTATAAGGATTTCAATAGTATATATTTGTCGTTTGAAGCCAATTCAATAAATTTTAGAGTTGAGTTCACAAATTTTTTGATGAACTTTAAGAACACCCTAGTTCTACTACTAAATGGAGGAACAATAATTATTTCTGATTATTTAAAAAAAAATATATCGACTTAACTAAATAAGTTTATAGTAAAAGAAAAAAAATAGATGGTATATATAGTATTTTTCAATGTTTTCCGACACAAATCATGATGCCGTCGATTTAATTTATAATAAAAATCGGTTGAAAATGAGGTGTCCAGTTTGTGAAGAAACGGAGAGAAGTAACAAGTTCTTATCTTGTATTTGGCCGGACATATGAAGCCAGCATAAGCTGCCAGTGAAGTGAGAGGCTAGGCTCTCTCTGTTTCTGATGTCTGTCCCAATGTCTCTCGTCACAGCCACAGCCACAGCCGGTACGAATACCATCACCGGCCCCCCTCGCCGTATTTCAGCTCTTATAAATCTCCCGCGTAGAAGTGCTTCAGTTGTTATGCTTGCGAGGAGAGAAGGAGGTGTCTCTTCACGTACTCGCCGGCCTGATAAACGTGTCAGGAAGGATCCGATTACCACTCCCACTACCACTACCACTACCACTACCACTACAGAGGAGGAAGGAGCTGTCAGACCAGAATATGAGGAGATAGAGGTGCTTTCATTTTATTTTCTTTTCTTTTTGTGTGTACATAGAAAGCATCATATTCATAGGTGTAAAAGTGACTGGTACAACTTATACTAGAACCTGAAACTGCAAGTGCCCCTTACCTGCTCAACTGGCCGGTAAAACTTAATACTAGAATTTCAATCAGCCATAAATAAATTTCAATATCCTCAGGCAGCCACTAGCAATATTTTTCATTTTAGAAACCATGAAAACCTTGAAATTAAACCTGTACTTGCAGCAGAGAATTCGGCTTGCAATCGAGTAGACCAATATGTTGCTAGTCATTTTAGTACACCATGTAAATATTCTTACCCGTACATATTTTTCTGTAAATTGCAAAGTATTAGTATGAATTAAACAAGTTGGTTGTGCTTCAGATATTGTGGGAGATATCAAAAGAGCCGATGCCAAAGCTGGAAGGACTGGAGCCAGACTTCTGGGAGGGGCCACAATGGAATGCATTTGGGTTTTTTCTGCAGTATATGTGGGCCTTTGGCATTGTCTTTGCTGTGAGAATTAATTAATTAATTAATTACCTATAATTCTTTAAATAGCTCCCTTTTTCTGAGTTAGGTTCATGGACAATCGCTAGCTGAAAGTTGGTACTGACACAAATCATACCCAAACAAAAACCAATTTCTGTAATTAGGTTCAGTTTAATTTACTATTCATATGTGTAATTTTTAAATGGGGTGTATAAATGAACTTATCTATTTTATGCCTGTAAACATTATATTAATGAGTTCAAAAAGCCCAACACTTGCTGGTATCTAAGGGACTGGGCAAGTACCGAGCTGGATATTATAGCATCCCACAGTACCTGATTATCTGGCTAATTTGGCTATCCCAGCTGGTTAGCAGGGATTAATATTAAATTTTCAACAGAATTGTCTTCATAGCAGAGTTTTATTCTTTGATTTAACTTTTGGTGTTAGCTAGGTTGATATTTGATACCTTGCATTAATTCTGTGGATTTCATGGGCTAGCTAGCTAGCTAGGCATCTGGATTTAATCTGACAATTTACTGTTATCACAGGTAATTGCTTGTGGAGTTGCTGTCGCAACATATAACCAGGGTGCAACGGACTTCAAAGAAACACCGGCTTACAAGGAATCAAGGCAGTCAACAGAGTTGCTTGATGAATCTGACTCCACAAGTTCTGAAGTGTTTGAACAAAACCCTACTGAAGTGGCCCCACCTTTAGAGTAGAGCTAAATTGCAAACAGGAGCACAACACGGTGCAAACTGGGATGTTGTACTACGTCAAGTGGCATGTTATGTAAATTGCACTGTCTATATATATAATTTTGTAGTGATAGGGGAAGATATATGCATATTATATAAGTTCCATGGAATTAATTTCCCTTTTGCTTTTAGTGTACTCTTCCATCAACTATTTTCCATTCTTAATTTTTAACTTTCATATAGGAATGATCCGGTAAGGGTTTTCTTTCAAAATGCATGTTTTTGCTGTCTATTTCCTATCTGAACTAATTAAGTACTCTCTCCTGCAGTGTTTGTGTGCCCGTGAAAACCCAACTTTGACTTGCAAATGTATTTCCTATCTGAACTAATTAGTACATTGTTAACACTATTTTTTTTCCGTTACAGCTATTCACTATTCCAAATGTACAATCTAAACAATATTTTTTACTAATCGAATAGCACCATTTTTACATTAATCTGAAAATCACTATTTTCAATCACCATTTTTGTAAAATACTTAATAAATAGTAAAAAAATTCAAAAAAAATATAAAATTTGATCTGCAAGTACATTTTATTTAGATGATCATGTTGAACGGTTGGATCGACGATTTGGACTTTGAAAATGAAAAAAATGAATGTTGTAACTTTGTTGTAACTCAAATTTGTTGTAAGTGGATCCCTCCTCTTGTTTCTACTTAATTTATTGGAGATTGCATTGGTGATAACAAAAGCAAATAAAGAGGCAATAATAAATAAATTCAGTTCCCCAAGGGAAGGGGAAAAGCATAATTAATTAATTAAGCCCTGAATATGAATATGAAGAGACGGAGCATGCAGTTGAACAGCATGAATGCATGCAACAACTCGGCTTCTTTTGCGAAATCTTTTCGTGACACACTCACAAAAGCAATGAAAAAGAAAACACCATTTCAATACTCTTGCATGACTGCCTAGTTCCCACGAGAAACCCCATCAAAAAGAAAAGAAACAAGAAAAAAGGGAAAGTAGTAAAACTATATATATATGTGGAAATTAAGCTCTATTATTTATACTTGTAGCTTCTTGTTCTAGTCCACAAAATTAATTAAGATGTTGTTTATATTCTACCTCAGAGTCAGAGATATCTTCTCATCCTTAAGCTTTGCTCCTCTTCTTGTCATGATCTCCATGGCTGCTTTGCTTCTATTGGCCACATCACGATTCGACCCCCGCGAATTTGAGGTTGAAATAGATGAACAAGTGCAAGAGTTGGCTCAGTTCGTGTTCGGACCAGATGCGGCAGAATCGTCTGTACAGCCTAAGCAATACCTCGTTCAAAAATCAGATCATGGATAGATATATAGTGCATGATGCATGGTTTAGAATTTGAGCCCCTTTAATTTGTATTGGAGTCTTCAATGTTAATTTAAGCTATATATATACATTCGGTTGTGGGATTATATATGCATTATATATGCATGAGGAAATTAAAGGGACATTTAAAACAACCAAACTACAAGCAAGTGCTACAAATTAAAGTAGTACATCAATTAGCATGTTGAAAAGAACTTCATTTAATTGTAATGACGATCAACAAACATTACATCACACAAGTTTTATGTGCTACAAATGACATTCTTACTGTTTGTTTCTTTGAGCATTTTTTTTAAGGTTAATTGTTTGGGCATGCTTTGTGGTGCAACCATTTGATTCTTCAATAACTTGGATCAAACTAAAAATTAAAAAAATTAAGATTATATTGTGGGTGTGGTTTATATTATCTAGATCAGACGCGTATTAAATTCTTCAATAACGTCATTTTAAATAGATAGAATTTTAGATAAATATGTCATCGAATTTTATTTATATTTTGTCAAAGTTGTGCTGGAATTATTAATTAGCACAACAAAAATTGACTTTCCTTTGCTGATTTGCTGATTTACACATGACTGCAATGCATCGATAGATCAGAATAGAAAATAGTTTTTGGACTGAAAATATTATTTTAGGCATTTATATTAAATAATGATTTAATACAAATCGACACAGATTTTTTTTTTTAAATTGAGCGAAATATATATGCTTATTTGGTACAAGCCATTAATAATTATATTAAATATGGGTCAGATTTAAAAGATTTGGATACTATATATTCAATTTTCATAGCGAGGCTACGGTACTATGTGATATTTACAAGTACATTTTCACATAAAATTATGTTGAAAAAAGCTCAGATCACATTTTCACAAAAAATGTTCTGAATTAATATGCTATGAATAGTACCATAGCCACACTCTACTTTTTAATTATAATAGATAAATGACAACTAATAAACTTATAGCATGCAAAATATAACGAAAATGTATTAAATATGGAAATTGATTAACATCCTCTCTTTTATTGCATGGGAGATAGGGCCTCTTGCTGCCTGTTACATCTTTCAAAAGATTACAAAACATTTCACGCACCTGCACAAACAATTAATATTCGGTACCAGTAACTGGCCCAAAATATCTACTCCAAGTCTCGAATCAATTTACATCACAAGTAACTATGAATTCTTTTCCGGTTCTACCTATCACACACACCACCTATTACTCTTTCCGTGCTCTCTTTTGATTAGATTCTTAAAAAAAAAAATGGGACGGGAACTGGTACACCAAAGAAAACACAATGCCAATAAAACCAAAATCTTGATAGATCTCAGGAAATGAATAAAAAGAAGGAAAGAATAAGAAATAGTTTTGGGTAAACATCTGGGTATGCCCAACCAAACACGGAATAGGCTATTCCGAATATCCTAACCCCAAAAATAGCCTATTCACAACCCAACCAAACATACCCCATGATTAGAGTCTTCTCAAAGATTGAAGCACCTAATGGAACCCGAATTTACCAATCTAGACTAATGTTTCTTGAGATGTAAAGATCATCAATATATTGTATAATAGGGGTAGAAGCGTCAATGTATCGCCTCATCTCCTTCTGCACAGAATAATCTGCATTAACAAATTCAAAAAGGTTAAATTTCTAGTTGGGAGTACAAAAGAAAATGCATGAGGCCTTTGCCAATTGTTCAATGCCTAACATACCAAATTAGCATATAGTGCAATAAATGAACAGAATTCAGATAAAATGCTTGTGCTTCAGATATTAATTTGCTCAAATAGAGTACTGGTAGTCTAAGGAGCTTACCAGTTTCATTTAGTCTAGATATTAGTTGGTCTCTGGTTGGTAAAGCATACATGCCAGCGCCAACTGCTTGTCGAACTGCCCAGTTATGAAACGGTGCACACACTTGTCCATATGCAGTTGTCGCTGCATCTTTTAGCGAGCATTCCCTGAAAGTTCAAATTGAAGCATCAGTCCATATATAAAGAAAATTACAGGAAACACATGGTACTATTTAGGGCACTCATATGGCTGCCTTGATCTGTTCAGTCTTTCCTGCAGATATTATTTTTCTCTCCAGTGCAATTAAATTAAACAGCAAAGGGCAACCCATTAGGCTGCTCAAACTGTTGAAACACTCGTTTTTCAAGGTGTGGTTTACGCACCTACTGGTATTATCAGTCCAACAGCAGACCCACATGGTTTCTACTGGCTTATCAGTTCACAAAGGTTGTGTTCCATATATTTTACATGATTCTTGATAATTGTTTTTACAAGCCCTACTACAAGTATTGACTGGGGCATGAACAATCATGGCTCCAGAAATTACCAGATAGCACCAATAAAGGATCGAAATCATATTGCAGTTGTGTGTGCATGTGCAGGAGGGAGAGAGAAAGAAAGAAAGAAAGAAAGAAAGAGAAAACATACTTGGTAGCAAGAAAATTCTCGAACAAGGCTTGAATGAGGCCAAGACCAAGCCTGACGCGACGCAGATTACGCGAGTGGCTTCCTTTGTGTCTGACGGTGTTATGCTTCACGTCATTGTCAATAATACTCTGAAGTGTCTCATATTCATTTGACGCTTTAATTAGGTCATTCACCTGAAGTTTGAAACCAATTGAAAAAGAATGTCAATTCAACTTTCCAAGGTTGTCTTTGCAAAAGGAGAGAGAATACAAATGAGGAGTTTGTTTGTTATTACCACCTCTTTAGAAAATATAAACAGGAGACATTTATCCAAAACATAGAGAACAAATTGGTTTGGTGAAAGGAAGGGTGAAAGCTGTTGTTGAACTTGTTATTTTAAATTATAAAGGCAAATGATACCTTTATATATAATTAAATAACAGCCAACTTTTTTAAACGATTCTAAAGTTGCTTCAGTTTTTTGAGGGTCAAAAGTTGCTTCAGTTACTTATATGATATGAGGCTTTTCCTGCAAGGTCAATTCAAAATGCCCTTTTAATTAAGTGGCAGTTTCAATCAAATAATTACACAATAACTGCAACGAATCTCGAAAGATGAATTCCATGGCCAGAAAACCGGATTGGATTTGCTTCCCAGAAGCAAGCGATTAACAATCAGATCTAAAATAATAATACTAGTAAGTAAGCAAGCGTTTATAATATAATTTCCGAGTCTCATAAAAGTAAACTTGTTCAAAGTTAATCACCAACGAAGGAAAATATGCAATTTAATTTAATATAATATCACAGGAAGAAGTAATAACGTGTAATGGTAGGTAACCTTGGCGACATACTCGAGCTCGGCAAATTTGAAGGCAAGACCAAGGCACCCAAACAAAACAGAGACGAGCGAGCACGCATTGCCGAAGGTGGAGAGGCGCAGGTTTCTGTCGCCGGATTGGATAAACCTGGCGAGCTGCTCAAATGCCTCGGCCACGGCGGTGAGCGGCGTGGCATCTGCATCGACCACCTTGAGCGATTGCTCCTTGAATGGCTGCTTCGTTTTGTAGGACAACAAACCACCTTCCTCCCCCATTGCAGTGCTGAATCGAAAGGCCTCTTCGATCTCTTTCGGTTCAATTCCTTTCCCGAAAGCCCTATAACCAACCTTATAGGTCCCGCGAGTCGGTGAGTTATGGTCTAAGAAATCGAAAATAGACCAGATGCATGCAGAGTACAATCTTTTAAGAGAGCAAAGGCCAAACGGCCAAACGGTGCGGGATGGTCAGGTTGGGCGGCTGGCTGTACACATGTCAGATTTTCTGTGGCTCCTTGTATCAATCACATTACTGTAGAGGTAGAGGTAGAGGTAGAGGTATCACCAATTGGTGCACGCAATGTTTGACTTGTTACACGCAAACGCAAGCGGACTGGGATATTCGAGTTTTCTCAGGGCGTGAATGCGTGATGCATTTAAACGGTAAACTGGCATGACAGGTGTTCATGTCGACTTTTCTGTATTCAGATCCTCCCCAGTACCGTAATAGGGAACCTTTTCTTTTATAATTAGTGGATCTGGAAAGTTCTTTTTAAGTTGGCACGAACTCAAAGCCCCATCCATAATACTGCCCATGCGCTAGTTCGAATCTCAAAGCGTTAGAGAATAAATCTCAAGCCGTAAATTAAGTGAGGGGAATCTTTTTCTTTTACAGTACCTGGGGGCTGGGGCTGGGGCTGGGAGGGAGGGGGAGGATACTTGTCCGACTTTTCTTTTCTAGTACCGACTTGGGAAATTAAGGGATGGAACTAAGCTAGTTGCATTCAAATTGATAAAGTCTTCTTAGGATGCGATGCGACCGAAAGAAATAGCATTTAATCGTCAACCAGTGGACTTCAAATTATTGCCGTGCTGGCAGGCCCAGCTGTTGTTCGTGTTTTTGGTTGGGATTGTTGTGCGCCTTTACCTTTAGTTTAGCCCTTTTGTCCTTTATGCTTTGCTTGTTTTTAAAAAAAAAGAAGAAGAAAGAAAGAATGCCGATAATTTATTTTCTCAACTCCATCACAGCTTTCTTGTGTTAAGCATAACACAATTCGATAAGTATATTTGTTATATTAATTTGTAGAAGCCTAGAAGGAGATAGATAACATAAACGAATAAATTTTTTTTAAGTCAGTAACTCTTATATATATTTGATTTAAGTAAACACTTAAAATCATTATTTTAATTCAATTGAACCCCTCGACTAATTAATAACACCCTGGCCTCCGTCGGATTTTAATTTCCATTATCTATTAATTGTAAAGTCCATCATGATTTTAATTCCAATCAATTGTTTGCATTTTGAAAATCGAAAGAAAAATATGAGAACAAAAAAAAAACAAAGATACATTTTAACCATGCACATACAACCAGTGACTGATTCAAAATTTCCGTTAAAATAGAATATTAATCGGGTTCAAAACCATTAACTTTTTTTTCAATGACCGGTGCTTCTCTTTCTTTGAATTGCGAGCAGAGCCTCTATTTTATTTTATTTATTTATTTTGCTGAATAACGACAACAAATACAAATAGCGTGCGTGACATTAAATAGCAGAGGAATAATTTATATTGAATTGTGACATCAAATAGCATCATTTCAAATTGCAGCTGAACCGTGTTTTTTAATTTCTGTTGGGCCAAAAGTAGACATTTTGCTGAATGAGAAATAGACAACCATCAAAATAATATTGGATCTAAAAGAATTCACAATCTAGAGAGAAGCGATAGGCAAGTAAGGGATTTTTTTTTTTAAATAGAATTTCTGTAAACAAATCAACGGAACAAGTCTCTGGGTTAAGGATTCTCGAAATCTAGCCTCCACCGATCCCTAGAATCGGTGGAGCAAAAAAAACGCAACCTACACCGGTCCCTAGGACCGGTGGAGCATGTTTTGCACTGGCCACAGCGTCCTACACGGAAGGCCACACGAAAAAACCTCTGCACCGATCCTGTGAATCGGTGGAGCTTAAAAAATGCCTCCACCGGTCCTGTGGATCGGTGTAGGCAGGTTTAGGGTTAAAACAAGCAGCCGCACCATTCTTCCCCTCTCTTCTTCTCTTCCCAGCCTCCATTCTTCTCTCTTCTTTCTTCTTTCTTTCATTATTTCGTTTTTTTCAAATTCAATAGAGAAGTTGCCATATGAACAGATCGCCACCACCATTGTACTCAGCATCATCTTCTGATTATTATTGTGAGTTTTTTTTTTACTCATATGTTTATATTTAGTGTTGTAAAATTGAAAAATATTTGGAGTTAATTTGGTGTTTGAATTTTGTTCAGCAAAATGTCACTTGTTACACCAAAAAGGTATAATACAAAGTTTCAGTACAGCAAGATGTACCTTTTAACCTTAAATACACTTCTGGTTCAGACTGCAAGTATACAATCCTACCGCGTAGTATATCGTCGGGTATCGATCACAGGGACGGTTCAAGTGTTATCCGAATTCTACTCAAGTCAATTAAAGACTAGAAGTGGGAAAAGTTTGATTTTGGTTATTTAATATTCCTACAGATTCAAGAATAGTAATAAAGTGCGAGAAAGAAGATTAAACTGGTTTTAATCAATAGATAAAAGCGTTCCCAGGGTTAAGACTTCATCTCAGTTTTGCCTCAGACTGTCCTGTCCGGGCCGTGTCATTTCCTACACGGGCCGTATCAGTTTACACGGGCCGTGTCATTTTGCTACACGGTTCGTGTCAGCCTCGGGTTAATGCAGCAACTATTGTTTCTTTGTATCGTTCCTTTGTGTAGGGTTCTACTGACCGGACCTAATGTTTCTGAACCTCAACTGTCGTTTGTTGGTTCATCAACTTGGTACGGAAACTGCAATATATGCCCTCGTCGGGTTCTAAACCTCAATTTTTGTGTTTTGGTCCGAATTACCTAGTTGATTGATTGGTATACTAAAGATAACTCCTATCCGTCGATAGAGAGTAATTTTTGCCTTTCGGTTACTACTTGGTTTCGCCTTTCGGATCACAAATCCTACCTCATGTACTTAGTTTGGTTGAGAGACTTTTAAGGGCTTGAATACCTTATAGATGTGATCATTCATCTAGTGGTAAACCGATATAGGTCAAACACTACAACCTAAGCAATTAAATACTACTCAATCAATCAAACACAAATTTCAATATAAAGATTCAATAACTAGCATGCAAGACAAAACATTCGATTACATCAAAACCCTAGAAACAAAGTAAACTACTCACTCATAGTTCTAAAACAGCAAATACAAATAGAGGTAGAGTTGATCATGACAAAACCCAAAGTACAAAGAAGATCAATCAAAAACTCGCGTATTTTGCTTCTCCAATTTGCCTCCAAGCCTAGCCGCCAAAGACAAACCCTAGAACGTGCTCTCCTGTTCCAGAATGACCTTTCCTGGAGAGAAATCCCGATTATATGCTCAATTGGTCGACCTTCCATCAATAGCCTACTTTCCAGATTTCTGGATCTGTTTCCGGATTTGCTTGACAAGGGCCGTGTCAATTCTTGTCCGGCCCGTGTAACTTGTGTTCCTTCGGTGGTCGAGTCAGCAGTTGTTTGTGGTCGGATCAGTGGTCGAGTCGAGGTTGACACGGTCCCTGTGGAATGTGACACGGACCGTGTAGAGACTTCTTGATTCTAGATTTTCTCCTCGATTTCGCCCGAATCCTGCAAAATAAGATAAACTTGCAGCAGTACCACATTCTAAAGATATTCGATGAAATACAACTGAATTAATGAGTTTAAACACAAGTTTGGTACAATTTGAAGGTCGAAATATAGATAAGTTTGCGAGATATCATCACTGCTATTGATCAATGTGTATTATGGTGGTAACCTCCAAAACACTTCAACAGGTGTTGGTTATGACATAGAGGCTGCATTTACCTTTACCGTATCTGATTCTACCAGTTTTGCTATTGTAAGACGGCAAATATACGTTGGACTTGAATTGCTTCCAAGTCGAGTCAAATTGACAATCAGGGTACGTATGAACACAGCACAACCCGGATCGTACCATTTCTCACTATTTCGGATAGAAAATGAGAAAACTTGGGATGTCATTAAACAAACTGCAGCTCAAGTAGCTGGATTTAAGGTTATAGAATTGGTAGCTGAGGCACACCAGGGTAGAAACCAAATCAGTTATGATCCGTGTCCAGATAGTTTGCCTGGAGGTAGTAACACACCGTCGGTTCAGACCGGCTTTCATCCTGACTCGGGCAGTGTACCTGTACCCACCTACACACCTCTGGTTCAGGCTGGTGATGACCCTTGTGAGCAATCAGATCAAGACAATGAATCTGATACAAGTTCTTTTGATGATGACGATTCGGCTGAAGCATGGGACGCAGATATGGACGAATATGAGGCTGAAATGAACGCCCGAGAAATATTGAAGGATTGGCACGAGTCGATCCCATTCCTCAATCGAGGACTTAAGCATCCATGTTCATCATTCAACGATGAATTGCCAATGCCATACAAGGATCGTGCATTTTTTGCGAACCCCCCCAGGTTAGATGAAAAATTTGCTGAAGGTCAAATGTTTGAATCCAAAGCCAAACTAAAATCAGAACTTGCTGATTTTCACCTACCCCGAAACACAGAGTTGGAAGTGCTAAACAGCAGCAAAACTAAGTATAGAGAATGTAAATCTTCTAAATGCCAATGGAAATTGTATGCAATTGTAGTACCAACAGGTGCATGGACAATTTCCACCAACTCGTTTATCCACACATGTTTTGGAAGTGCTGAAAGGTTGGATAGTCATCAAATGAATGCCAGAGTAATTGCTGATATTATTAAACCGGCTTTGAAAGATGATCTGGAGTTAAGCATTAAAGCGGTCAAGCATATGGTTAAAGTTAAATTTGGGTCAGTAGTGCCCTCGCATAACAAGTTGTGGAGAGATAGGGAACTTGCAATTGCCGACTTGTTTGGGAGCTGGGAGAAGTCTTACGAGATGCTGCCATCGTTGTTGGGTGCCATCAAAGCATCTAATCCAGGTACACAGTACCTAATAGAACATGGACCAGTTTAATATCAATATTTTCAACCGGGTTGCATGGGCATATGGGCCATGCATTGAAGCATGGCCTCATCTTCGACCCGTTATCAGTGTTGATGCCGGGTTCTTATCCGGAAGATACAAGGGTAAACTTTTTATGGCTTGTGCTTACGATGCAGAGCAACAACTCTTGCCACTTGCATTTGCAATTTGTGAAAAAGAGTCTATAGAAAATTGGGGTTGGTTTATGAATTGGTTGCGTATCAATGTTGTTGGGCCAGGAAGAATCTGCGTTATCTCGGACCAGCACCTTGGTATACGAGGGGTGTTTGAGGCTCCTAATCTGGGATGGTGTGAGGAAAACGGTGAAGCTGTCCACCGACTGTGTTCACAGCATATTTGTGAAAATATTTGGAAAAAATACCCTCAAAAGTGGATCAAAACTGTATTCAAAAAATATGTTGAGAAGAAAAAAATCTGGAGATTTGAAGAGGGGATGGAAAAAATTAGGCAAAGAGATGCAGACGTATATGACTACATTATGAAATTTGGTAAACGGCTCCGCAACTCTGATGCAGAGCCTTAGCTCTGCATAAGTGGGCACAAGTGCATGATGGATTCCTCAATCGATGGGGTATAATGACAAGTAATGGCTCTGAGATACTAAACAGTGTATTTAGGATTGCCAGGCAACTACCTGTGTGTGCAATTGTTGAAAAGACCTTTTATAAGTGCGTCGACTGGTTTGTAAATAGGCGGGAGGCCGCGATTGGATGGGAGGCATCGGGATTGGATTTTTCAATGAACATTACACTGCTTTTACATCGTCGTAATGAGAAAGCAAGGAAACATGATGTAAGACCGATGTATTATGGCCATAACAGCTATGAGGTTATTGATAAAAATGGAATTCTCGAGACAGTAAGTCAATAATTCGATAAATCTAATTATTTACTTTCACGTAATACATTTGATGTAAATATGATTTTTTAATTGAAGGGTGTTCGGGGCGAAGTGAAGTACGATGTTACCTTCCCTGCAGAAGGAATGCCTATATGTGTGTGTCGGAGACCTCAATTAACAGGAATCCCATGTAACCATGTTCTGGCAGTTTGTTTATTTAGGAGGCTAAATCCTAACGACTATGTTAACCCATATTACAGCTTACAAAATTATATAAATACTTGGTCTGGTCGTTTCTATGGATTTGGAAATAAAAGGAACTGGCCATTAGTTGATGGCCCCGTTATAAGACCAGATCCGGATAAGGAAAAAATAAATAAGGGTAGGAGAAAACACAAGCGAAGAATTATGACTATGGACAAAATGGAGGCCCCTGCCAGGAGGCGGAATGCTCGACAACACAATCAAGAGTCGACTACAGCAAGACATTCGGGTATAACAATTTAAAAATTCAAAATACAATTCCGTTTATTTCCAATTAAATTTGAACTAAGTTGTACTCATTTTGTAACAGGTGCATCGACTCGATAAACTCGTAGGATTTAGAGATTTCTAAGTTTACAAATTATGTTGAACTAAGTTGTACTCATTTTATTTGAACTAAGTTCTATTTATGTTGTATTCTAAGATTTTATGTTGTATTCTAAGAATTTATGTTGTATTATAGAAATTTATGTTGTATTCTAAGAATTTTTATTGTATTCTAAGAATTTAATCAAGAAATTATGCTTCGGTGGTACATACATGAATTTCAAATATGATTCAAATAAGCATAATTTAAACAACACATTTAGCCATGCTACAAAAATTCAAATTAACATAATAACATACATATAATAAAGCTACAATAGTCCATTTAACATTACAGATAACATACATATAAAATTCAAATTAAAGCTACAATAGTCCATTTAACATTACAGATAACATACATATAATAATGGATCCAATCTAATTAATCTTCAGGTACCTCTGCAAAAAAAAAAAATTAAAAGGTATAATGCATTAATCAATAAATAATGGATCCAATCAAAAATTTAAAAGGTATCATGCTTAACAGAGGCACTTACTCAGTCGAAACATGTTAACGCCTTCGTCGGCGCTGTCGAGTAGGTCCAAGGGCGTCAGTCCCGGGAGTGTACGGCTGAGTAGGCTGCCTTGTACGGACTCCAAGAGGTGGATCTGAAGTGGATGGAGCATAATCTGCTGTAAGATTTCCCGGATCTCCAGTGGATGGTCCCATCATACTAAAGTCTCCCGCTAGTTCATCGAGCATGAACTGAGATATAGATCCATGCTCTGTGCCGCTCATGAAGTTGTCCCACGTCGGGGGAGGCTCTGAAGTTGTAGGACGACGATAATGCTGATCAGGTAAATCATCATCTAAATTGATCATGTCCAAGTCCATAGGGATCCCAGCACTGTCGAGTATGCCTCGGAAGATGTGAATCTGATCAATATCCTCCATAATGTCACGAGCATTCTCGAGCATCATCTTGCCATATGCCATTTGTCCCGGGGTCTTCACCATGTTTATTGCCTGCATAGTGAATTGCAATCTGACGAGAAATCTGCATAATACATTTCGAACTGTGACATATTGCACATTAATATTGAAAACTACTGCATTTGATTGAAAAAAATAATAATGTACGAACCACACGAGAATGCCTATGACCATGAGGAACGTATGCCAGTGTTGCAACATCTCCTGTACGCGGGGGAGCCTGACGCCGTAGAGCTTCCGGATTGTTATCTGATAGATACACTGATCTCATACCACGCGTGTTGAACCAATGCATGTACATATGATGCCTACTCATGTCATATGGTCTCCGCTCTCCAACTAATACTGCAGGCTTCTCGATGTACTCACTAAGAGTAATCGCCCAACAACCATCCCTTGTTGAATTGCCATCGTGATACCACGTCTTTCGTAAATAACTGATCCCATCCCATGGTAAAGGAGGAGGAGGCGGGACCTCTTGGTACTTACCAAACTGGCGCATGACCCTATCCGCATGCTGAAACTCCACCATCCAAAAATGGATCACGTAACCGCATCTCATCCAATACCTCTTTTGTCGTCGGACATGTCGAGGTAACTGATCATAGCAATCAACGTATGGTCGCCAGTTAACTGTCTCATCAGCTAGTCTATCGAAGTTATCTCTATACGTGGCTGTACCACCTGTAAAAAAAATATAAATTTTAAAAAACAATTATAAATCTATCGAAGTTATCTCGAATTATAAATTTTTTACCTAAGTGAGGGTTCTCTGGCCACAAATGAAAAGTGGTCCACTTCACACCGAAAGCATTCCTCATATCCTCATCGGCACCACCGAAGGAGGTGGCTCTGATCGGGGTATAGGCCGACCAACAGCAAATCGAGTCCATGACCAAATCTGTAACAACAACATCGAACCCGCTATCGTGTCTGCCCCCGCGTGGCAAGCACGTGACAACTCTCGATAGAGATGTGCAAGTACAGCACCTCCCCAATTGTATTTTCGTGGAGTCTCTAGATCAGTGATGAATTGCAAGTACATCGCAGGGACTCCATCCGCACTTGAATCTGGAAACATAACCGACCCGAATAAATCCATACAAAAACCTCGAGTGTACCGTGCAACTATCTCATCATTGTGCCAATCTTCTAAGGGTAAACTAAATTGCGCCCGCAACCATTTTAGTCTAAGCGCATAAGCAGAGACGGACAATCGTTCTTTCGATGTGTTAGGATTATAAATCCTATATTTATATGGCATTGTCTGATGGAGGTGATTGTAAAAAATAGCCGGATCAGCCCCTAGATCAAACTCTAAGTATGGGTCCCAATCAGTATCGCTGGTGCCAGTAATCGCGTCACCTGCAAATTAAAAGAATTAAACAATTAACAATTTATTTTTTATAAATAGGTGTAGGGCGCAGAAAGTTGCACAGCTGGTATGGAAGGTGTGTGCATGCGTATTTAAATGTCTCATGGTTCAATGCTCTCGATTAATTGAGGAACATCGAACTTGAAACATTCATTTCCTTCTTTCTGCTATTCCTTCCGGTTCACCCTCGACTGACCTACGATTCACAATCAGTCCATCGAGAGAGTTTAATGATTGTGGGGATGTTTAACTCCCAGCGGGCGCGAGCCCCCGCTGTTAATTACATCAGATGACCCTTCCAAGCCATACTGAATACCTCGTTCATTCCAGGATTGAAGCCTATTTATTGTGAATTGAATAAAGGGGCCAAAAGGGAAAAGGGAAACTCATGTCCTTAGTCTTTTTGTTTGATCATCATTGTTCTTGAATATTTTTAATTAAACATGTGTGCATGAGATGCAATGAGTATAAAAATACATTTATTATGCCTTTTTATTTATTTTAGAAATCTATTTGTATTTGAAAAAATGTATTTGTACTCCATTTTATATTTCATTTAAAAGGAAATAATTTAAACATGAAGAAAAGTGGAGAAAAGGGCATTTTGGTCATTTGACATGTTATGTGGTGCCTAATTATGCTTGACCTTTATCTAGAAATGTGAGGGATTTGATTTGGGTTCATTTGAAACTAGTTTGAGTTGATTTGGGTTTGAAATGAGGAAATTATAGTCAAAAAGGGCTTATTTGTGAAGTGCAAAACTTTCCAAGGGCCTATTTGCAAAGAGGGAAAGGCTGAGGTTTGTGATTTGGGTTTTTAGCAAGGTGTAGAGTGAAAATTGGGTTCCCAGGGGCTCATTTGAAGGAATTTTAGGCAGACAGGGGCCTATTTGCAAATATCTAAGGACTGCGCTGTGAAGAAGTTTTATCAGAGGGACCTCTTTGTAAAAACTCCTTCTTTTTATTATTTTTGGGCTTTGAGATTATGAGTTGGGCTTTGAGATCAGTGTTTGGGGCTTCAGGATATGTGTAGAAGGCTCATAGTGCTTCAGGATATGTGCTAGTCAAAGGATTTGGGTTATGGATTTCAAGATGAGCTTTAAGATTCGTGCAGAGGTTTCGGAATTTATTCGGGTTTCGGTTTATTCCGACGTGCGGGTCCCTCTGACAGGTTTCCTTTCATCAAGTCCCTAGATCACCTCCTTGCATCAAGATTTGGATTTCTAATTCAAACTTTATGTTTTGGCGCTAGATCAAACAGCTCTCGAGACTTTAAAATTCGTGTTGGCTTGATATGAACTGGGGTTTGAAACCCGAGTCTAGGGTTTGGCTCCGACGTAGCTCCGGCGTGATCCAGGCCACGGCAATGCTCGGGGGTAGCAACACTGAGATCGCCCCGGAAAGGAGAGCACGATGGTTGCACCGTCGGCGGCCGTAGGCGACCGGTAGTGGTGGTACGGCCGAGTCGAAATTCTCGATGCCGGTTGGGTTTTTTGATCGAATTTCGCTGATTTCTTTGCTTTATTCTTCAATTGATTGGTCATTTAGCATTGTTTGAACATGAGGAAGCTTCGAGTACCTTCAATTTCTGATTTCGTCGAAAACTAGGTGCTTTCTAGATTTTGGTTTCTTGGTTGGTATCGGATTGGTACCGGCATAGGGTGTTTTGATTTGATGAGTATCTCTGGGGTTGAATTGATGTAGTTTGGGCATGTTTGGGAGATTTGGAGAGGTATTAAGCTTAAGAGGGACTGTTATTAGGTATGCATCCGATTTGGGCATGAACTCCATTAATGGGTTTCGGGTTTGGAGAAGAAACATGAATTTCTCATGAATTCTTTTAAGTGACATGCATGATTTCATGATATTCTTGTAGCACCACATCTCAGGCATGATTGTATGAAATTTGGGATTTTTATGATTTTTATTTCTATTTTTAAGGTAAGCAAAAAGACAGAGGGGTGTAAATGCAAATGTACATGCTGCAGTTTTATTATTTTCTGACGTCCAACTTTGAAAATGGCTAGAAAATAGTAGAAAAATCAGAAAGGTGCAAAGTTTGGGTCTAAATTGATTGTTTTTTGTGTCCTCTATCTTCCTATTCAAACAGATTTTTGATTTGGTTTCTTGATCAGTCTGCACTGGCTGATTTATACCAGCAGGTCATTTGGGCAATTTTCTGTACTTGTGCTACTTCATTGATCATGGTATTTTGTTCAAAAATGCTATGAAAAAAAGGTTACATCAAGGAAGAATAAAAAGGGTGCTAGCATCACATATGTCATTTGCTAGCAATAAACTTTATGCATATAGGTCCTTGGTCATTTGCATATTTATGAAAAAGGGTCTTTGGGCATCATGTCATAGGGATTTGGAATTTCCCTCTTCTCACTTGCCCTCTCCTTCTAAAAATTATGCATTTAGGTCCTTTTAAGAGTAATAAATTCGTAATATGGAAGAAGATGTAGTAAAACATCCATTCTTCACATATTACTCCTTTTACTTCTCTTTTATGCATTAAAGTCCATTAAAAGTTCAAAATGGCACCATTAAGGAGATGCCAAGTAATTCACATTCCTTTTTTCAATTTATTATGCACTTTTAATTTAATTTTTATATTAGAAGAATTATATTAGAAATTGATATTCAAAGGATGTAGCTAAACATCAACTTTGATACCTCTTCCTTTTATATTTCTTATAATATAAAAATATCACTTACATTATTTATATTTATGTGATTATGTATTGTCTTTTGTAATATAAAATAAAGAAAAGAAGAAAAAAAAGAAAATAAAAAGAAAGAGGAGGTAGAGAATAAAAGAAAAGAAAGAAAATATTATATTTCGATATTTTTCATATTTATTTTCATGAGAATTACCAAAAGACAAAGAAGATGCAAATAAACATATTTTTACCTTGTACATTTATATATATATATATATATATTTTTCTTTGTTTTAAAAAGGGAAAAATACAAAGGGAGAGATGAAACACACATTTTTTTGTTGATCATCAAGCTATATATTTCTTTTGTCTTAAGATGAACTAGAAATTGTATAGCTCTCACATCCATGGTTTTGAGAAAAAAAAAGAAAAGGAGATAGAAGATGAAAACAAGATCAAACAAAGAACAAACAAGAAAGTCTTTAAACAAAAGCCCTTTTATTTCGAATAAAATCACATATATACAGACCATGGCTCATCTTGAGCTTACATTTCTTCAGGTAATTAATTACCTTTTCAAAAACTTGAAACTTTGAAGCCCTAAAACCTAAAATTCTATGAAAATGGTGGTTTCTCTTTGGTTTGATTCTAGCACAGAAGTTTCTGGAGAAGAAGAAGTCTGTTGAGTGTTCATTTGAGGTGCCTTATAATGGGCAAAATTAGGTTTTTCGAATTGTTGCTTGCTGATGTGTCTTTTGATATGCCCACCAGGTGTTTGATCAAGGGTCTAGATCAACTTGCATCATTTCTGGATGTTTCATTGGCAGGAGGTCACCCAATAACAATTTTGCACATAATTGATCTTCATTTAAGTCATTTGCAGCCCTCAGATTGATCCCATGTGCAAGGGGTGTCATTAAGGCCCTTAATTGACCGGCCATATATGGTAACACCTAATTTACGTGTCTCCTGCACCCCTGGAACAGATTCCCCTATTTTGTCATCATCCAGAGATGTTGTGGCACGTGTCCTGGGGACCAGAGAGCCAGGTAATAGCTGGAGAGCCCGAGGTATGCTATACCGGCGGTATGTTGGGCATAGAGTGCTCTTTTCTTGGTTAGAGCATCTTCGAGTGAATTGAGTTAACACATAGCATCCATCCCACTCCCATAACATGTGCCAATGCCTATATTATCGAATTAGCAGCTCAATGTCAGGCTTGAGCAACATGAGATCTCGCCGTGGTGTTGCTTTCGTGTGCAATTCGATTTGTAACCCTTTCAACTCAAATTGACTGTTCAAACCGTGCCATGGGAGTCCCAGGATACTCTTTGCCTACTCAATTTAGTCCTTCGTATAGAGGATCAGTGAATTAGCCTAGAACGGCCATGGAATGGTTCATCGAGCTTTCTCCCTTTTCAAGTCATGGGAGTTCGAATTGAAAGTGCCAACCCGTTCTCCTTGTAATTTTGTTGCTCGGGTTAAGAAGGTTTTGAGCGAGAGTGTCCACTGCCCCCTTTTCCGATTTTCCTTTCTTTTTCCGTTGAACGACAAAGTCAGAGAGGAATGGGAGAGACAAAGCTGAGGAAAGGACCTTGCAAACGGGGCCCACATGTCGGCCTCTGCTCTTCTCTTTTAAATCCTGCATCTCCTTAGCTAAACTTGGTTCTAGGTGAACCGTTTATCAACCAATACGTGGTTCATAGTGTGCCAGGTGCATGCGGGCCGAAGGGGTCAAACCCCCTTTGTTTTAAAACCAGCGACACTCGGTCGCACTTGGATGGTCTCGGCGCACACGAACCATGCGGCTGCCAAATCGGTCTACACAATCATTTTTCTGTGTTCCAAGTTCACCCAAATCAAGGGTCTAGCGAAAATGGGTTTGTGTCATTGACAGGAGGGCCCAGGGTGGCTGGGATTTGTTTGATAGCATCAATTTGTACCCAGGGTTGTTTAGGATGTGGTTTTGCTAGGCACCACTATGAGTTTGCACCCAGAAAACTATCCATGCATTGTTTAAGTTGTAGAAAATTAATTCCTTGATGTTTCTAAACATTCCACACATCAAAATTCATGGTTTGGCATGTAGAATGCTGCCTAGAATTTTAATATGCTACACTCAATTTACTTCAAAGGTTTCATGCATGTCTTGGTATTTTATTTGCTCCCAAAATTGCCATTTATCATGTTAGGTCTGAATAGCAACTTTTTTGGGTCAAACAATAGGTAATTAAATTAACCGATAAACAACTTCTGATTATTAATTACCCTTAGTCGATAAGCCCCATAGACATGCAACATCTTTCAACGTCACTGTCACCTCACCGACAGGTAGATGAAATGTATTGGTCTCCGGCCTCCACCTCTCAACCAGAGCAGTAATCAAATGCGGATCAATCTTGCAATCATTAAGGCGAGCAATTTGATACAACCCTAACCTCTTCAGAGCACCGTCCATCCGACTGTTGTAAGCAATACTAGTCTGATGTGAATTTACCTGCAATGAAGAGGTAGGCTGCCAAAAAAATTAAAACATTATAAACCCTTCAAATACTTCATATAATATTTATTTGCAACAAATAATTAATAAATATAATCAAAATTACCATATCACGAACTTGCCATGCCCTGTGGTTCTGTGGTGCTAATTTCAACAACTCTGGATAATCCGGATTATCCATTGACTCTGTTAGAAAATTTGATAAACAAATATTTTTGCAACTGATGAGAGTCATCACACATAAATATATAAACAAATATTTTTTCAAGCATATGGCTACAATAATGAAAATTGAACTATATGTAAACAACATATCATCTAATTTTGATTTTAAAAATAAACTTCATGAACACTTAATTACACAAATTTATACTAAATATTACTAATTTTACACATTTATAATTTTATCTAATTTTAAACTTCATGAGAGTCATCACACATTTATCTAATTTTACAAAAATTATAATACATATGAGTGAGGCTATGGTGCTATGCATAGCACGGATGGGGTCCGTGCTACGGCCAAAAATTTGACTTTTTAAAATCCTAATGGTCGATCCAACCGTTCAATGTGATAACCATATGAATATGTACTTGCAAACTAAATTTTATATTTTTTCGAATTTTTTTACTATTTTTTTAGATAGGTAGAATTTTGATGGTCCAGAATTTTCAGAAAACACTGATTTTTCTACCTATCTAAAAAAATAGTAAAAAAATTCGAAAAAATATAAAATTTAGTTTGCAAGTACATATTCATATGGTTATCACATTGAACGATTGGATCGACCATTAGAATTTTAAAAAGTCAAATTTTTGACCGTAGCACGGACCCCATCCGTACTATGCATAGCACCATAGGCTCACTCAATACATATTACTAAAAAATTACATTAAACTACATGAACACTTAATTACACAAAATTATACTACATATATACTAAATTACACTAAATTAACATCAAATAAATTCTAAATTAACACTACATCACTACATTACACTAAATTAACATCAAATGAACTCTAAATTACACTACATTACCACTAAATTACTAAATATACTCCAAATCAACACTAAATTACACCAAATACTAATTTAACACTACATTTCACAAAAACAATCTAAATATACTAAACAAACTAAATTAAATTAGTTATTCATTTTAATTCGGCTAAAATAAAAAATTATAAAAAGAGAGATATTTACCTCGTCAAAATCGTAGATCCGAAGAGTTTCTAACTCTCTTAGACGATACAGAAATTTTAAAACAATTGGATGGAGAAATGATTGAGTAAATTGAGAGGATAAAAGAAAAAGAGTTCGGAGAGGAACGAAGAAGGAGAAGAATGGGAGAGACAGAGATGAGCTCTCGGGCTGCAAAATTGGAGATCAAGCCTCCACCGGTCCTAGGGATCGGTGGAGCTAAAGATGAGGGATTTTCTGTGGCAAGGATTTCGTCTGGTGCAAAACAGGCTCCACCGATCCTGGGGATCGGTGTAGGTTGGGTTTTTTTTGCTACACCGGTCCCTAGGATCGGTGGAGGCTAGATTTCGAAAATCCCAAAGCCAAAGGCTTGTTCCGTTGATTTAGTTTACAGTAATTCTATTTAAAAAAAAAAACCCTATTTATTAGTATCTGCCGTGACTTCTGCTCTCCAAAAAATAAAAAATTAACAAATCTGTTCTTGACTTTTTTCTTTAAAAAAAAACGCTCTGACTCCTTCATGTTTGGACGGTCCACTATTCATATCAAACCGCCTCACATTTGGGCGGTCACCTATGCATACCAAACCGCTCCACGTTTGGACGGTCACCTATGCATACGAGACCGCCCCACTGTGGGGTGGTTTGGTGTTAATTTTTTTTATTTTTTTAGAAACAATATGAATAGCAAGATGCTGAAATCTAACACTAATATTTTTTTTAAATATTTATTAGATTACTTCTTTTGATGTATAATTAGCATATTTATACTAAAATACGCTAAATTACTTGAAATTATGTTAAATTATGTTGAATTATACTAAATTACATAAAAATACTCTAAATTACAATAATTTCGCTAATTATACTAAATACGCTAAATTACGCTAAACTACTCAAAATTATGCAAAATTAAGCCGATTTTGTGGCACCTTTCATAAATCATAAAAAATAGTAAAAAAATTTCAAAAATAGTAAAAATTGGTATTCTACAAGTTCATTATATAACTAATTTATTGAGCTACTTAGATTGAATAATAGAAATGAAAAATCTTAATTGGAAACTTAAACTCAAGTTTTGAGGCTCTTCCCTTTGTTTTTTGGCAATTCTGAATTTCGAAAAAAGGCAAAGCATTTAGTAATACATGTGTATTTTCACAAGCTTTCTGAAAAGTGGTCATTTGCTGAAATTGGACACTCGAGCGCCGTTTTATGTCCGTTTGAAGTTTTGTCGTTGTTTTTTTGCCTTCTCAGTGAAGATATCGTCTCTATTCATATGTAATTTAGCGTAATTGTTCACACAGAAGTGTATGCACAAAGTTTCAGTATAGCAAGCTATACCTTTTAAACCTTGGTTACACCTTTCGATTCGGATTGCAAGTGTACAATCCTATCGAGCAGTATATTCAGGTATCGATCCACAGGACGGTTTGAATATTTAAAGGACTCTACTTAGTTTTACTCAATTCTAGAAGTCTGTAAAAGTTGGTTTTGGTTTGTTTAATATCCTAAAAAATCCAATAACAGTAATTAAATGCAAGCGATTAAATTAACTTGGTTTTGATCAATAGTAAAAGGCATTTCCAGGGTTATGACTTTATCTCAGTTCTGCCTCGAGGTACCCGGTCCGTGTAATGTCCTACACGGGCTGTGTCCAGCGTACACGGGCAGGGTACTATCGTACACGGTCCGTGTGGTCCTCGAGTGAATGCAGCAGTTACTGTTTCTTTATGTTGTTCCTTTCTGTAGGGTCCTACTGACCAGACCTAATGTTTCTAAACCTCAATTATCAGTTGGTTCATTAACTTAGTATAGAATTGCAATATCTGCCCTCGTCGGGTTCTAGACCTCAACTGTCGTATATTGGTCCGAATTACCTAGTTGCTTGTTTGGTATACTAAAGGTAACCTTTATCCGTCGATATAAGGAAATGTTCACCTGTCGGCTACTACTTGGTTTCACCTTTCGGATCACTAATCCTACCTCATGTACTTAGTTTGGTTGAGAGATTATAAGGGCCAAAGTACCTTTTAGATGTAGCCATGCATCCAGTGGTAAACCAATAAAAATCAAACAATTTAATCTAAACAATTAAAATCAAACACAATCAAACAAACACAAGTTTCAACACAAGAATCCAATAACTAACATGCAAAACAAAACATTCAATTACATCACAACCCTAGAAACTAAAAAGTCTACTCAACATAGTTCTAAAACAAATAAAAGAGATAGTAGAAGAAGTAGCCATGACAAAACCCGAAGAACAAAGAAGATCCGTCGAAAATTCGCGTCTTTCGCTTCTCAACTTCATCTCCAAGCTTAGCCGCAAGCTCCAAACCCTAGATCTCGATTCTCTATTCCATAATGAGCTCTCTGTTGGACAGAGAGGCCCTTTAATGCCTTCCATTCGGGACCCTCCCCAGCTGGCACCAATTTCCATCTTTGGTTTATGTTTCCAGAAATGCCATGCCCGGTCCGTATGCAAGGGTGCACGGACCTGTGCCTGCGTCCTGGTGAGTTGAATTGTGTACGGTCGTGTATCTTCAGTCTGTGGTCGGGCAGAGGGTGTACGGACCGCATGCAGATGGTGCACGGTCCGTGTATGAGCCTTCAGAATCCAGATTCTTCCTCTGTTTTGCCCGTTTTCTGCAGAATAAGAATAAAAACGCAGCAGTACCACATCCTATAGATATTCAATGAAATAAACACGACTTAAGAGTTTTAGGCACAAGTTTTAACACAAAGTAGGGTCGGAATATGGCCAAAAAAACGAGACATCAGTAATTTACCGTATTTTAGTGTAATTTAATGTAAGTAGCGTAATTTAACATAATTTAGTGTAATTCAGCGTAATTTAACATAAATTCAAGTAATTTAGCGTATTGTAGCATAAATATGCTAATTATACATCAAAAGAAGTAATCTAACAAAAAAAACCCAGCTAAAGTGGGTATATTTATTAATTTGTAATAACTTTGGATATTAATAAAAATATCGGAAACTAGGGTTTAGAAATTAGGGTTTAGGGTTTCTTTAAAATATCACTTCTTTTTATAAATATGTTATGTGAAAATTGTAAATCATTTAATATACGGTAATTTTTAGGGTTTTAGAAATTGTTAAAAATAAGAATTTAGGGTTTAGAGACATATTTAGAAATTTAGTAACCGGTTATTTTCAAATGTAGTATGGCTGGATCTAGACGGGATGGAAATTATAACCGTAAATCATTATAAAAATTGGACATGTAAATTTCAAATTAAAAAAATGACACAACATTAAAAAAGGAAAATTAAACACCAAACTGCCCCACAGTGAGGTGGTCTGGTATGCATAGGTGACTGCCCAAACATGAGACGATCAGAGCATTTAAAAAAATAAAAAAATGAGGACAGATTTGCTAATTTTTTATTTTAGAGGGTATTAATAAAAATGACGGTAGTATCTGCCTGTTCACACTTCACTCTCGGCGAAGGGCACCTTGAATCAGATTTTCAGATTTTCCTCTAGAATCAATCTAGTAACTCGGGCAATAGGCCTTGATTATAGTTCTTAATTGTAGTGATCATGAATTGTAGTGAAAGAATTGTAGAGGAGACGGACGTGTACATTTCTGGAACCAGTCCCCGACTCCGTCTGTCACTCTGATGGTGATTCGTGATTCGTGATTCGTGATCGTTACCTTCCCGGCCCGCAATTACTCCTCTCAGTCTCACGGGACCACCAGTGCCCAACCCAACTTTCATAATTCATAGTTTCATACTTTCATACCACCTCTCCAGGCTCCCGCAATTACTCCTCTCCTCTCCTCTCCTCTTCTCTCCTCTTCACTAAAAATAAAAAAGAAAAGAAAAGAAGAAAAGAAGAAACTTCAAATGGTTCCAGAAGAAGAAGAAGAACCTCCTGGTCCTGGTTCACTTGCACCACCAAATCCAAAGACCACCTCATGTGACTTCTGCACCGACAGACTGGCGGTGGTCTACTGCCGCGCCGACACGGCGAGTCTCTGCCTCCGCTGCGACCGCGAAGTGCACACAGCCAACACCGTCTCGTCTCGCCATACCCGCTCCATCCTCTGTAATACTTGCTCTGCCGCCCCTGCAACTGTTGCTTGCTCTTGCCCTGGCTTCCTTTGCTCCAACTGCGATTTTGATAGGCATGGTGGTGATTATGTGGGACATGGGAGGAGGGGGGTGGAGGGCTATGCGGGGTGCCCCTCGGCCGCTGACATGGCAGCACTTGTCGGTGTTGGGATAGAGGATTGTGACAAGGGGTTGGTGGGGGCAGAGGAGAGTAGGTGGGAGATGGACAAGGTTTTTAGGCTTCAGGATTTGATTGTTCCTACTACTTCCCATGGATTTCATGCTCTACAGACTGCTCCTTTCATTAAGGTTTTCATTTTAATATTCTAATTATCATAGGTTGTGTAATTGTCAGTTTTGCAAACTATAACCACTAAGTTAAACCTTCACGTTGATTATTTAATTTTGATAATTTTTACTTGATATATTAATTTCTTTTCTTTTTTTCTCTTATATGCAGAACCGAAACTCACCTGTTGGAAGGCACAACCTTGAGATTTTCGCCAGTTGAGGGAATTAAGTCAATACTGATACCTTTGTTGGTGCTTTCATGAGGACATAGAACCGCTGCCTGAAATGTTAGGCTGGGATCTGAACTATTCTTGGTTAGAGGGAAATTTTGGTCCTGATACAACTCGTGACTCTTCAAACATCATAGTTCCTTCCTGTGAGGTAGGATAGTGGTTTCTCAATGTTACAAATTTTCTCAAATTAGCCTCCATGAAGCCACTTAATGGTTGATTGTGTAAATAAGCTTTAGTTGAACCTAATCTTTCTCAACTCAATCTCAGTCATGAAACCGGAACTGATTGACCCTCAATTCCATACTGAGTTGGCCGCTATTTTCCCTTACATGGTACAGTTAAACATTGCAGCATGTAAGAAAAAACATGAAAAGATATTACTTTGTAGAGAGTGTGGACTGAACTAGAATTGTACAAAAACCTGTCACACAGTCCTTGTCTTCTGTTACTGGTACCTGCTGTTGCATACCATTACCAGTATAAGGTCAGCAATTAATTCTTGTCAAACTTAAGAATTTTATCTTCAATTATGTGATACCATTGGTTGAAGACATGTTCATTGGTTTGCCTTGCAGGACGAGAAATGGTTTTCGACCAATTCAAATGCCATGACTGATACAGACAGTATGGACGTTTCTTGTGAACAATATCTGGTGAGCACACCTGAGGCGAACCTTTCGAATTTTGTTGAGATGGCAGAGATTTGTCCGAGTACCAGCCAGGAGAATAGCACCCAGAAAACTAGCAGCAAGGTTATACACGTGTTACCGGTCAAAAATGGCCCCAATTTTGTTTGTGCAGATCGGAACTCTGTTATTTCCCGGTATAAAGAAAAGAGAAAGGCAAGAAGGTGAGTTTAAAAAAAATTAATTTATCTCCCCCCGGGAAGACAAGGAAGCTCTTTTTTTTTTTTCCTTCTGGGACTTGTCAGTTGAATTACACAATGTTTCTTTAATGTTTATGGAGGAAAGATTCTACTGCAAAACCCTTATTTTTTTAGATTAGAACCCCTTTCCTTTCCTCATCAGATTTATAACCTGTTGGTGTATGATGCCTGGTGCCACTATGAATTGAATGGTTTGTACCGGTACCGGCTGTTTGTGTACTGTTGTTAAAGAGGCAGCTTTAATTGTTAGTGTATTTTTATTGATAATTTGAGTTAATATATATATATTGCAGATATGATAAGTTGGTGCGGTATGAGTCGAGGAAGGTTCGTGCTGATGGCAGGTTAAGGGTAAAGGGTAGGTTTGCAAAAGCGGATAAGTAACAATTAAAAGTTGAAGCTGAGCATAACATCGGAAAGGCACTTACAAATACTAGTCGATCTGTGACATAAATATATATGTAGTAGGTGTTGTATTAATTAGTGTTTTGGAGTTGGTGAATGGATCAATGAATGTGATTATATATGTAATTTGTTAAACAAATGCTCTGTTTTTTTGTATTCTTGTTTTACATATTATATTGATAAATAATACCTTTAATTAATTAATCAATCGTCTTTCAGTGAACACGTACCGTCTCAAGCTAAACTATGTAGCATTCTAGTAATGGTTGTTTTTTAAGCCTCATCATTTCATTTCATTTCATTTCGGATATTGACTTAAATATCCCAAGTTTTTTAAGCCTCTTCTAGCTAGGCGTGGCCACGTTTAGACGGCCTCTTCTCTTCTATCTCAAATTAAGCTTCTGCCGAACTTGTGATGATTTCCTAATAATCTAATCTACCCCTTTTATACCCTTTCTAAATCTTAAAAACATGTCCCCTCTTTCTAGGAGCGTGCCGTGCATGGTTAATTATTTTTGAAAGATTTGGTGGAGAAATGCTTCATAACCGCTTAATTCCTGCGTTACAGTTTACGGCTTTGGCACAACATACATGCGAAACTTGTACCGAAACTGCTGACATCTGTGCGTACGTATTATTATGATAAAGACTACATGATAAATTTTTATAATTACGAAATAATATTGAATTAATCGGATGGCTTGGCTAGCTACAAATTCTTAGCAGCGCAAGCCACAGCGGAGGGACAATAGAGTTAAAAGTTAAAAAAAAAAGAGCTGATTTGTGCGCTGCATTAAGCGAAACCAACGCTGTCAATATCTGTACCACTATGCGTTATTGCGTTGCGCACGAGCCGGATTTGAGATTTCTCGGATTTTCTCAAATCTCAATCCACATTCCACAACGACCACAAAACAAAAATAACACCAGTTCACCACCTCCAAGGTCCAAAGCTCTTCGGCTCCCACATACTCCGGCGCACCACCTCACCAATCCATCAACAGAAGCACCGCCACATTTACCTACCCCCCTATGTCCTTCTCCTCCCTTCTCCCCCGTTCCCTCACCCTCCCCTCCCCCTCCCCCTCCCCCTCCCCACGGTCTCCCTCCACCCTTCACTCTAAATCAAAACTCAACAACCTCAAATCCTTATGCCTATCCCTATCCCTATCCCTCTCCAATTCCAAACCCTCCTACCTCCCAATCCACTGCTCCACCTCTTCTTCTTCCCAGACCCAGTCCCAGCCCCAGCCCCAGCCCCACCAAGTTACAGTACTCGTCACCGGCGCGACCGGCTACATTGGCCGCGTTGTCGTTCGTGAGCTTGTCAGGCGTGGCCACTGTGTGATTGCTGTCGCACGCGAGCGAAGCGGCATCCGCGGCCGTGAAAGCCGTGACGACACGCTTCGCCGGCTATCTGGCGCCACAGTCTGTTTCTCTGATGTTACCGATCCGGATACCCTTGGCCGTGACCTTGGCTCTCTAGCAGGTATCTCCCATATTGACGCTGCTGTGTGCTGTCTCGCTAGCAGAAATGGTGGCATTAAGGACTCGTGGAACATCGACTATGAGGCAACTAAGAATACACTAACGGCAGCACGACAGAACGGAGCAAACCATTTCGTGTTGCTCTCAGCAATCTGCGTTCAAAAACCCCTCCTTGAATTCCAGCGTGCAAAGCTCAAATTTGAGGCAGAGTTGCAAGCAACATCTGAGGCTGACCCGACTTTCACATACAGTATTGTTCGGCCTACAGCTTTCTTCAAAAGCCTTGGGGGTCAGGTACACGCGCGCCATTAGTTACTTTATCATGCATGCTTGTATTAATTTTAATTTTAAGTGTTTTTGAAGAAAAAATAATTGGAAATTAGCTAGGCATTGGTTTAAATTGTAGGTGGAGATGGTTAAGGATGGAAAACCGTATGTTATGTTCGGAGATGGGAAGCTATGTGCGTGCAAGCCCATAAGCGAGGAAGACCTGGCCTCCTTCATTGCTGATTGCGTTATGGACGAAGATAAATCATGCAAAATCTTACCAATTGGTGGGCCGGGCAAAGCTTTAACCCCACTAGAACAAGGCCAGTTACTGTTCCAAATCCTTGGTAAAGAGCCCAAGTTTCTCAAAGTACCAATTGAGATCATGGATTTTGTTATTGCTATATTTGAATTTCTTGCCAAGATATTTCCTGGTTTGGAGGATGCAGCAGAGTTCGGCCGCATCGGAAGGTATTATGCAGCTGAAAGTATGCTCGTGTGGGACCCACTGACAGGAGAGTATAGTGCTGACAAAACACCCAGTTACGGAAAGGATACATTAGAGGACTTCTTTGCCAAGGTTATACGACAAGGCATGGCTGGCCAAGAGCTGGGAGAGCAAACCATTTTTTAACAGCTTAGCTTAATTGGGTTCATTATTAGTTGTATCACCAGTTCACCACCACCGCAAATTCAAATTGAATTTAGCAAAAAGATGAGCAACATTTGGCTTCTACTACTGTGTAAAGTGTAAAGCATCTTTTATTAGTGTGCATATTGGCATATGATCTGTAGATAACTTTCCACTTGGAAACTCTAGTTTTATATAACCTGGTTCACGTATATTAATTACATGGAAGCGTAAAAGTTCCAAGTGATTGAAATAAGTATAACACCAAGAAAATAAAGAGAGAATAATAATGAAACTGAGCTGTAACATTATATATTGATACTCCATACCAAAACCCCTCGACTAGGACATTTTGAATATGCCTCCACCATGTTTTGAGAGATTTTATGAAATTTCAAATTTGTCTGACAAGCAATCCAATCTCAAGTACTAAACAAGTCCGAACATGGAAACCGTATTGGTATTGGTATTGCTTTTTTTTTTTTTTTTTTTTATTGCTAAGAGACCAATACTTGTAGGAAATAAGAGGCTTGTTAATAATCGTTCTGTCAATTTCTATCCCGTACTCATTGAATTAATATTTAATTAATTGATCATGATGCTTACAGGGACTTGTCAGCCTATATATAATGATATATAATAATACAAGGACTTGTAATTATGAGTGAGAAAAAATAAAAATACAAAGTAAAGTGTACAAGAGGCAATATTGACTGTTCGAAAAATACCATCTTCAATTTGTGTAAAATTTTACCATCGAGTTTTGTTTGATATATTTAAAATAACATCTCAATTACTGTATTTATTTTGTTAATCTTCAACACTCACCACGTCGCCTCTCTCTGCAAATATAAATCGTTACAACGGAATAATTCATATGCCGAAATCCACAGCAGAATCAATTTAATTCGTCGCAACTCTCACATAACTGTTGTAACGGAATAAATCAATTTCAGACTCCAAAACTTCCAGAGATGTCCATTGTAGCAACCATTGTAACGCTTATAAGCGTTAGGGTTTCCCAGCGCAGTCAAACCTGCTATCTGGGGTTAACGTTGCAACGCTTAATCTTCTGTTGCAACAGTTGATGTAAGATATCTTATTTTGTTTCTCTCTCATAAATAGAAGCAAAATCTAGGTTTGGATTATCACTCTAGCCGCCCCCAACTACAATATTTCGAATTCTTTTCAGATCTAGAAAAAATCATTGTTGCTTATGCCACACTTCAATATTCATCTAACAATCTCAAGCATACTCAACCACAATCAATCTTGTGTAAGAAGTAGAGTGATCCTGTGTGTGATATCTTGTTTGTTTCATATATTGAGCCTTTAGTGCTCGGAGCCATGTCCGTACTCGGCCGAGTGATTTCTCAAGTTTGTAAGGGCTCACCGGTTCACCTTGTACTCATTTCTCATTGGGTAAAGAAAGGCGCGCCACTCGAAGATTGCGAGCCTCGGAGAGTAGGCATTGCTGAACTCCGTAAGCAACTCTCATGTCAAGTGTCTCTTAACTTTTATATTTATTTTACGCACACTTGCTTAGTTTAAAGTTATTCTAGTTTCCGCCAATATAACTCATACACACGTAGTTAAAATAACTTAGTTTTAATTTTTAAAAAGCCCCATAATCACCTCCTTTAGGTGTCTTAGGGACCTAACACTCTTCTCTCAGTGTGACCACCACCAATCACCCTCAAATTGGGGCTTACTTATTGGTGTCATGGTACATTTTTAACCGTTATGATCGTATAGTATTCGATAAGGCAGGGTATGGGT
>JAJGRW010000880.1:477540-533988 GCA_025461045.1 Carex parvula | reverse complement strand
TTTAGATCTTTCTTTCATGAAACCGTGAATTTAATTCACATTTTTAGGTTTTTTTTATTATTGTTTAATTAAACAGAAAATGTTATAATTTATTTTTTGTATTAAAATATTAGAATATTTTATTATTTATTGAAAATAGATATAATTTGATTTATTAAAAGACTATGACAAATAACCCGGATCAACATTTTTCAGGCCGGATTTTTTGCGGCTGTAAGGAAAATTAAAATATTTCTTTGTGTGTTATTGGAAAAAAAAAATATTTTGAATCCAAGTTATTGATTCCGGTTTAAAAATCACTTCTAGATAAATACATAAAATATTGTGGTCCTTCTATTTTTGAAAAAATAATAATTTTGTGACTTGATTTGGAATTGGGGCTTTTAAAACCGTAATTTTTTTTCGGTTTTTCGGAACTGTGGATTTGTCTGTAGTTTTGGAGGGGCTAAAACTGTGGAGTTAATTTACAAAAATTGGCACAAAACCGTGAATAAATTCGGTATGAGCATTTTTCAAAATTTTGTTAAAAAGGGTGTAGAATTTGAAATTTTTTTATATAATAAAAATTTCAGAGAATATTAGTTAGGGATTATCTTTAAGTTAGGTAAATTAAGTAAAAATCAATTCGAAAAGCACAACAACGAGCGGCTCAATTGACTATTACAATTTAAAATTTTGAGATTTTTGAATCCAAGTATTAATATTTTTTGAAATTTTAACTTTTTATCTATAATACTTATCGGAATCATATTGGTCAGCATCCGACCACACAATCGATCTAGATTGTAGAATATATGAGAATTGGGTATCATGTCATAATGTGAGATCTTATTGTTGGGATCTTGCTGATACTAACGAACAAGAATTGAGATGGATTTGTCAAAGAACGAATCTCTTACCAGATTACACAACCAGCTCACGCTCTGTCAGATCCTTTTCACCAAAGAAAAATTTCACCTATCCGGTCGGTACATTGTCAAGAGAAAGGAATGGTCTTCTGACAAGAAATTAATTTACGGGTCATGCTCAGCTCATGCATGTGCTTAATTGTACTAAGAATCTTCCAAGTAGATTCATATCTTATATATTAATTCAGCGAAATTTTTTATTGGTAGTAATTAATAGAAAAGAAGAGAGACAAATGGTAAGAGTACAGTAATATTTATATTAGTAGTAAGATCGGTAGAATTTTTACTGATTTTAACTTTTTTTTTTTAATCTGATGTATAGATGGAGAGAATTCTTATATTTGATTTCTAGTAAAATATGAAAAGTTTTTAAAAAAATAGATGGAATGTTTTGATATATCAAAATTTTAAGATTCTTTATCTACTTTGGTAAAAAAAAATATTTTACTAGAAAAAATTAAAAAGAAAAAAAAACAAATTAGTTTAGATCGGTAAAATTTCTACCGATCTTACTACCAATATAATATTACTATACTCTTATTATTTGTCTCTCTTCTTTTCTATTAATTACTACCAATAAAAAATTTCCTTAATTCAAATCCAAATCTCCTCAAATCTCCTCTGCATACGGAGGAGTCCACACGCAATTATAAACCTTTTACGATTTTGAATTCGTTAATCAAATATTTGCAAGTCATACAAGTGTTAGTTTGTTGTATAAACATTTGTGTTTCCATAAAAAAAAAAAAATAGAACAAATTTTTTTATTTTATGTCCAGTTGTCGATTCAAGTTGCTCAATATTTTTTTTTCATTTTTTTAAATTTTTTTAGTACAAAATTTTATTTTTAAGAGTATTGCATTATAAAAAATATTTAAGAAAATAAAAAGAGTAGGATTAAAATACTTTATTGGTTTTGTGCCTCAATCATATCCCACATCGTTATCTCTATTTTCTACATCTAAACAATCGATCTGAACCACTCAATATGATCTCCATATTAAAATGTGTTTGAAGACCAAATTTTCAAAATATATATAGAGTCTATTTTATATGAAAATATTTTTATTTTCTTATTTTCTTTGGTCCATCTCTCAAAATTTTACAATATATTATAGAAAATAGAAAAAATAGTAAAATTTGACACTCTATGACATTTTCATAAATACAACATGATGAACAACTTGAATTAACTCTTTGAATACAAAGATACAGAAAAAAGAATGCAAACGAAGATACAGAAAAAAGAATGCTAAGCCCGTATAAATTGAAATTTTGTAATTTTTATCAGCTAATTTTTTATATATTTATAAATTATTACTAGTAATTCTCTAGTAATAAAATTATATAACACTTTCCATTCTTAATTTTTTAATTCCTCACTTACTATATAAAATAGATACCAAGCCAACCTTCATAGCCCATAAATAATACATATGGAAGGGTGAGTCTATGGTACTATGCATAGCACGAATTGGTCCATAGTCTACTACGGATCAATATTTTCATTTTCAAAATTCTAATGGTCGATCCGAACCGTTCAACATGATTTCCATATGAGAATATACTTCGAGCTAAATTTTCTATTTTTTAGAATTTTTTTACTATTTTTTTAGATAGGTAGAAAATCACTATTTTTGGATGGTTCAGAATTTTCAGATCAAATGATTTTCTACCTATCTTAAAATATAGTAAACAAATTCGAAAAAATATAAAATTTAGTCTGCAAGTACTTATTCATGTGGGGATCACGTTGAACGGTTCGGATCGACCATTAGAATTTTCTAAATGAAAATATAGCTCCTAGTACGGACTAATCCGTGCTATGCATAGTACCATAGACTCCGTATGGAATACATGAAAACATTTTTGTAATTATGGACAAATTCAAAGAAAATATTATATAAAAAAATATAAAAAAAATGGGCGCACCTTTTACCAACAAACATTTTAGCGATGTTCTTGTGGGCTTGGTCGGTGCAATTTTTTCTATTGGCTCATGTCAAATCAAGCCACTATTCCAAAAATACCAGTTGGCTCTTTGCAAGTCAAGTCAAAACCGGTGGGGCTATCAACATTCAACAGATAGAGCACAGGGTTATATATAGGAAAATAATTTCATATTTGATTCCGTTGACGTGAGAATTAAATTTATTTATAAAATTTTATAATTCCAGTTAAATTTTTTTTATATTAATATCCATTCTATATTTAAAAAATAGCAAATAAATATATTTAGAGTGAGGCTATATATGGTAATACGCATAGCAGCTCATACAGTCGATCTGATCCGTTCAATATGGTTTCTATATGAATATGTATTTGTAAACTAAACGTTATATTTTTTAGAATTTGCTTACTATTTTTTAGATGGGTAGAAAATCAATTGATTTGAAAATTCTGGACCATCCGAAAATAGTTATTTTCTACTAATTTTAAAAAATATAAATTAATTTACAAGTACATATTCATATGGGAGGAGGGTTCCAATGCCTCCATTTTTTCATGCCTCCACCATGCCTCCATTTTTAAAACTTTAATAACTCAAAATTTAAAACTTAAAAGTCAAAATAAAACCGTTGGATATGATCTACATCATTATATCTATACACGTGTAAAAAATTATGACATTTCAATTTTGTTTTGGTTGTCATCAAGAGCTTGTAAAAAACGTACTAATGTGGATAATTTTTAGACGTTGATTTTTCAACTTATTGATTCACATAAAAAAAATCAGAATGTGATAATTTTTTATGAGCACATAGATAAAATGATATAGATCATATCCAACGGTTTTATTTTGACTTTTAAGTTTTAAATTTTGAGTTATTAAAGTTTTAAAAATGGAGGCATGGTGGAGGCATGAAAAATGGAGGCATTGGAACCCTCCTCTTCATATGGAGATCATGTTGAACGATGCCGATTGAACGTTCGAATTTTAAAAATTTAAATATTGATCTGTAGTACGGACCAATCCACACTATGCATAATAACATAGCCCCCACTCTAATATTTAATCTAATAATATTTATAAGTCATACATAAGTAACTTAGCTCTCGAACTATTATTTGCTCTCTAATTTCAAGAAAAAAAAAACTAAAATAATTTATTTCGAAAGATATTATTTAATATCCTTACACTTTAAAGAGGAGGACAAACTTACTTCCTCAATATTTATTTTTAATAACCTAGCCATTAAAAAATAATTTGATTTTTAAAAAATATAAAAAATAAAGAGAAAATGTGATGCAAGCGTCTATTCCGAACACGTTCTCCAACTAGTTCAACTAGTTCAACTACTAATTATTTTTTCTTCCAATTCTCATAGCTAAAAAAGAAAAGATTTTTCCACCCATTCTTTTTTTTTCCTCCGATCATTATCGTTCATTTTTCCGATATTCTGTGAGAATTTTGCGAATCTAAAACTACAAACATTTTCTACTCAATTTTCTCTTCAAATTAGATTCATGATGAAGTACTTTTGAGTTGTATATGTGCCACTATATTTTTTCTTCTTGATAAGCTACGTATAAAAACTTGATATTCTAGATTTTAAGGCTTCATATGCTAAGTTTAAACACTTGCACGTGTAGGTTTGTAGACTTTATATGCTATGTGTAAAGATTGCATTTTGAACATTTTAGAGACTTGTACCCACTCTTTATTTTTCTTTTGATCAATCTGGTATATAGCAGACGATCATCTCTTTTATTTATTAGATTTTATCTTTCAAATGAGATCCATGATGAAATACTTTTGAGTTATATTTATGTTGATGTTTTATTTTGATATGCTATATATAAAACTTGATATGCTAGTTTTAAAGGCTTCATATGCTAGGTTTAAAGACTTGCAGATGTAGATTTAAAAACTTCATATGCTATGTATAAAGACTGAACTTTGAATCTTTTAAAGACTTGCACTCACTTTTTTTTCCTCCGATTAATCTCGTTCATTTTTCCGACGATCTGTGAGGAATTTTACGAATAAAAAATGACGAACTTCATCTACTCGATTTTTTTTTCAAATGAAATCCATGATAAAGTAATTTTGAGTTATATTCGTGTCATTGTTTTTTTATTTTTTTTATATGCTACGTATAAAAACTTGATATGATAGGTTTAAAGACTGGGTTTAAAAACTTGCACGGGTATGTTGAAAGACTTCATATTCTACATATAAATATTGTACTTTGAATATTTTAAAAACTTTCACCCATTTTTCCAATGATCTGTGAGGAAATTTTGCAAATATAAACTACAAATGTCTTCTACTCAATTTTTTTATTTTTCAAATGAGATCCATAATGAAATATTTTTGAGTTATATTTGTGTCGTTATTTTTTTATTCGTGGTACACTATGTATACAAACTTGTTATGCTAGGTTTAAATGCTTCATATGTTTGGTTTAAAAACTTGCACGCGTCTTCTACTCGATTTTCTCTTTTAAATTAGATTCATGATGAAATACATTTGAGTTATATATGTGTTGTTTATTTTTCTTCTTGATAAGCTACATATAAGAACTTGATATGCTAGGTTAAATACTTGCACAAGTAGGTTTATGTACGCGCTAGCGCCAGTTGTAAATGCACTAGCAATCTTCAAGAAGGTGATTCAGGTTAAAGGTAATTAGAATTGAGATTATGGGGGCAATTGTCATATTTCAAAACTAAAATCTAAATTTTCTCCTTGAAAGTTTAAAAATTACAGTCGAAAAGTATAAAAAAGTTGCATCACAAAAATTTGCTGACAAAATTATAGATGTCTAAAATAAATGCCAAATCTGATTCCATGATGTCATCATATCGGATTGTATCTTCGGAAGCTTGTTCGTATCGTTGAATAATCTAAGACTGATCCATTTCTCCACGGCGGTGGACATACCCCAATTTTTTTTAAATAAAATAAAATAAAAAATCGATTTAAAATAAATAGATGATTATTTTTCTTTAAAAATAATAAATACCGAATCATTAATTCAGTTATCCTCCATATGGTCTATCCTTGTTCAGTTCTCCACAAGGTTGGTCATCTATATATGTCTCCATCATAAATCGAATTAATGATTTGGTCTCTCTCAGAGAAGAGAATGGAGTAGGGAAAGAGATGGATATTAAAATTCTAAATGAACTGAATCAATGATTCAATTGTTTTTCGATCTTTTGAATTATGTGTTGCCGGTCGTGTAAAGATGCGACAAAGAGTAGATCGAACTACTGATTTAATTTAGATGAGAATAACATAATTATTTTTTAAGAAAAAAAATGATTAATTTATTTTCTGACAAATGGATTTTTTTAATTTTTAAAAACAAAAAGATTGTGCAAACAGTTGATGCTTTTTAATTCTTCAACCAAAATTAAGTGTACACATTACGTACACGTATATAATTAGTCATGCATGCATGCATACACAACATTAATAGTAGCTTGGTATTTGTTTGTAGGAAGTATATAAGAAAAGTCACTATTAATTAATTGCCGTCGAGATTTTGTAACTAATATATACCGAAATTTTTATTTATAACATTTAAAAAAAACAAACCAAATAAATCAATGATTCAATTCACATAATTCAACCGAGTCTAGGTCAAAACTGAAACAGGCATGGACTTAGGATAAGATATGATCATTCGTTCATACACTACAAGCAGCTGTTGTTGTCAGGAGCGGAACTCGACTTTAAATATAGAGGAGGCTAACCGACTTAACATCATAAATTTAAAAAAAATATTATAATAAAAAACTAAAATCTATATAACATGAGATAATATAATTCTTCACTATTTGATTTTACAAAGTTACAATAAATAACTAACACCAATAAATAACATGTTTATAAAAAAAAAATAACATATTCATATACCTTCTTTATTTTAAATTTTTCTATAGTTCGCTATTTTCTGCTTTTTAATCCTTGGCTTCCCTTTTCTTTTCATTGCTTCTAAATATCTAAATTGAAAATGTTATTAGAAAAAAAGTTTTTTCAAATTTAGATGCACGGTTATTAGAAAGCAAAAATTTTTTTTTTTTTTAATTTAGGATGCACGGTTAGAGAATCTGTGACTTCTTTATTTTAAATTTCTAAATTTTCAATAGCGAAAGAAAAGGAAGTTTTTCTACTGTTTTTTTTCTTATTTTAAATGTAGAAGTTTCTTCTTAAAAAAAAAGAGGCCTAAGGATATAATTGGAAAACAAATTCTTTCCTCTAACCGTGCATTCTAAATTTCAATAACTTTTATTTTTTTCGGTAACCGCACTGCTATTATTTTCCTAATTTATTTTGTATCTTTCTACATCACAAAAAAAAACATTTATATATTTAACAACTTTCCAAGTCAATTGTTCACGTGATATGATAAGTTGGAAAACCAAAGCAAAAGAAGAGATATGTTACTTTTATACATATGTCCTTTAAATTTCTTGTATAATCACAAGGGTGGCTAGTACATATATATAAAATAACAATTTTAGTAAAATTTTTATGTACCTATTAAAAAAAAATAAAAACCTTGAGGTTTACTTAGCCACCTTTACCTTGTACTACCTTCCGCCCCTGTCTGTTGCTTAACTCAGATAAACTATGGTCATTCGTTCACACACTACAAGTATATGTGACTATATGCGAGGATAAAAAACGGCTATTGCCGAGAGTAAACTGACTAAAACTACTATTTTTTGAAAATATCACTATTAATAACGGGAGTACCTGTGAGGATGCCGACGTAGTTTAGCACTTTGTACCCTTGGTATTGTACAGTCCAATTAACCATAATACATTTAATTATGTATATTTTTTTTTTTACAATGTTTTGTCTATTTTTTGCATAGTTATATGTGTATTTTTCAGGATATCATTGACACATAAATTAAAATTAAAATTTATATGTCTGATCTGTTATTTGTCCACTAATTACTTAAAAAAAAACTACCATATATATGTATTTTGATTAATCGTATGCTGCTTAATTAATTATGTATATAAATATATTGTGTTCAAATATATGTAAAATTGCGAAATACAATTAAATACCAACATAATCTTCTAAGTTTGAAAGTTAAAAAATCATGAACGCTTTAATATTCATGAGTTAAATCTTTTCATTTGAATTTTTTTATTAATTTATTGTTGCATGCCCATATCAATACCCAATGAATAAGGTTAAATTTCAATTGACTTGATGGATCGATGCTTGGAGGAATTCAGGAACCATCATTTTTTATTATTGAATTGCATCATAAGAGGATATTATGGTACCACCAGAAGGAACTTTGGAAAATTAAAGTACCTCTAAAGGTAAGAATTTTGCTGTGGTTGATGCTGCAGGGAAGAATCATTATACAAGATATTCTTACTTCGAATAAACAGTTGTATTAAACTTTTAATTTCTTATTAATATATTTGTTGGCGGTTACCGCAAACCTTTCAAAAGAGAGAGAGAGAAAATCAAGAAGCTATATATATATCATAGACAACCACACAAATTAAGTTCTAATTTGATGACAACTTCGTGCATATGACATATCAAGCCATGTGTAGTTCATGGCCTATTATTGTTGGGAGTAATATTCACCTCATGGACAAATAAACAATTTTCAAACTTGATCCAAAGTCAAGACCAGTGTCATTAAAATCGGATTGGACTGGTGGTTTAATCCGAATAAATCAGACCCGATCATCTATCCGGTTTGGTTCAGTTCTGCTTCCTCCAGTCGCCGGTCGTCCAGGCGAATAGACGCTAATGTCCTGGCTCTAGGTATCGATTGGAAATGATGCTTATTTTGTAAAGGGATGAAAGAGGTTGAGGTAGAAAGGTTTGATTTTTGATGTGCTTTCAGGATAAATTGTGGAGCTTGGAAAATTTTAATGGCAATGGAAGATAAATTAGAGGAGAAATAGTGATAAGAAAAGTTTCACACTGTAAACTACAATAGTTAAATGAATTACTAGTGATATGAGAAATAGTGATAAGAATCAGGGAGTGTGTGTTAATTGAGCTTCTTTTAGTCTAATTTACAATAAACTAATAAGTGTTAGTAAAATTTCTTACATATGAACTACAATAGTTTCAGTTCTTGATTAAATTGAATACCAGATTGATTCCACTTAGTGAAATAAACTATTTGTGCCAATTAAGATCATTTTTTGCATGAATGAGCATGAGCTTCTTAATTATAGTTGAAAACTGAAAATAAAATGCATATATGTGTGTTATCACATACACAAATGGAAGTTTGTAGATAGAATAATAATATTAATAATATTCTTGTGGCCTGTGCACAAGCTATTTCTTCTCTCTTTCGCACTATTTTTTTTACCTTTCTCCCATATCAATTACAAAGTGTGATTATAAAGTTTCACACTGTATCAGTACTACTTCGCCTTTGCTTAGGCTTATACACAAATAAATAATTAGTTACACTTTTGGTTTATAAATTCTAAATATTTTTAAAAACCAGTAGTTGAACCGGTTGATTCACTTGTCCGACCAGTTAACCGTTGATCCGGAGTTTCACCGGGTTGACGTCCGGTCCGGTTCTGATAACATTAGTCGAGACTCGAGGGATAACACTGAAACAGCTCAAATCGTACGTTAATAGACCTAAGAACCATGATCCTTAGATATACAAGTTAATCTGTGACTACGAATGCTGAATAAGATTCTTTATAGTAAATAAATAAAGTTTGAAAGGCTAGATTTTTATTTTTTTTTCTCAAAAAGTATTTCACAAATTGCTCTTTGAAAATTAGAAATTGAATGAGATTCTTGAATACATTCTCCTCAAATATAGCTTAAGTTTGGGCCTTTTTAATTTGTTAGATACATTAAATATGTATTGAAACTGTGTGCCATGTTGTGTTTAGATGTGTTTGGATCACGCACCGTGCTGTGTCAACACGTTAAAATTTCAGACTTGTTGTACATGTAGATGAACACAACATATTTAATAGCACTACACGGCTTGGTAAAACTTGTTTCGGCGAGCCAAGCTATTATACTTTAAGCATTTTGTATTGGATTTTGAATTCTGTAGCATGCCAATTATTTTTTACCTTTATCCTAGCTGAAGGCTTTTTTTTTCGGATTCCCGTACTTGTTTTTTTGTTTTTTTTTGGTGTTAGAAGGCTATGAGATTTAGGACAGTCTAGAGCTAAAAAGAAGAAAAATATTACTAAATATGAATTTTTACGGTTAAAAATTTATAATAAGTAGATCCATTTAATTATGTCCAACTATATATTTAGCCGTGTTCGTGCTAGATGTGTCATACTCAATGTTTTAAATAGCGTTTATAGCGTCATAGCGGGAAGGCTACAAAAAAAGCTATAGCGAATAGCGTAGCTATAGCGGAAGCTATTCCAAATAGCGTTTTTTTTTTTTACAAAAATTATATTATATATTTGTACTATATATTAACATTATCTAAAGTTTCATAGAACAATAAATAACACCAAATTAATTAAGAAATTATAATATTCATATTGAACTAGTACAAAAGTCCATAGTTCAAAATATCCATAATAATATCATAAACTATCGATCTTTTTCTATACAAAATATCTTAAGCATCATGATTCATTCTATTTTTTTTTTCTATACAAAATAAATTTTATGGATCTTTATTTAAGCCCATATAAATTGTCTAAAAAAGCCCAATATGCATAGCGCGCAAATAGCGCGCTACACGCTATGCGCTATAGCGGACCGCTATTACCGCTATAGCGGCCGTAGCGCAATTAGCGTATTTTCATGCCATAGCTTAGCGTTTAGGGTCCAAAAACGCTATAGCGGCGCTATAGCGCCGCTATAGCGCGCTATTTAGAACACTGGTCATACTATATTAAAATTTTATAAAATAAACACAACACTCACAAGAACACAACACAAACATGTCCAAACACGATACCCCTGACGACCAATGTCATGCTGGTACTTGTGCCTGACAAGTCGTGTTTTTGAAATACACTAGTTATAAAATTTGTGACTGTTTGGGTCTTGTTTGAGTCTCTATTATGATGTAAGTATAAAGGCCTATTCGGCAGCTCAATTACCATGGTTTTTTTTTCGGAAAAGTAGACATATAGTTATTCTTCATATTGGCTGTTTGGTGTTGAAATTTTATTTTCTATTTCACAATTCTTATGGGAATATATCCCTTGTCCGCTTCAGATTTTATGAGTGAAAAAATAATTGACTGGAAGTTTCGTTTTTTTTTTTTTCAGATTTCGCAGCTCTTGCAAAATGAGAAATACGTTGCATCTTTCGTTCATTAATTAAACTATGTCTGTTTTATAATTAAACTACATGATTTATGATTTTATAAGAGATATAGTTAACTTGATTATTAATTAATTAAAAGAGGGATTATAGTTATCAATGTTTATTAAATTAATTAAACTAAAATTAACTTGCACATGGGATCATCAACGACATGACCCAATTATATCATTAAATTGTGATTAAGCTAAAATAGTGTAAAATTCATATATACAAAAATTGAAACACAAGACTAATAATAATTTCAAATTGTATTTCAACAGTACAATAATAATTGATCAATTACGAAATTAAAAATAATTAAACAAAACAGATTTTAAAAGTAAATGAAATTTTGATTGAACAAAAAACAAGACTAATTTTTAAGTTGAGTTCCTATTCTTATATCACTTTACAGTGTATAGTCAATTCACTTATTTAAATATTTTTAGAATCTGATATATAGAATTATATTGATCATAATCAATGATTAGTATCAATACACTTAATATAGTTTTATTTTAGTATTACATCTTCTATAAGAAAAAAAGAAAAAACAACATCCTAAAAAAATTCTCATGCATTTGTCAGACACCTATATTCTAAAATTTATCATAGATTAAATGACTTTGATTTGACAATCGATATGTTTCACATAGATATATTTGTGGAATTTTATTAAGTTTTTAGCTTAGTGGTTATATCTCTTCCAATATTAATTTTACTTTTCTCATAGCTCTATACCTTTGAAAATCAGATTATATATTTGGACTTTTCAACACCATCTGGTTAATTTATTGCTTTTGCAAAATTTTCTACAACTTCTATTGTTTTTGTATTTTCATAGACCTCTGGGTTACATGTTCATCTTATTTATTTAAAATTGTATATGACTAATTAAGTAATTAGTCTTAGTGATATCTTTATTACTTTCAGACGTTTCGTTTGTCAGTTTAATTAATTGGACCTTTTCCCGTTTCAATATAACGTACAAGAAAACGCCGTATTAAAATATTTTGTTTGCAATTTTAAAATAAGAAGTTGGGTTTAATTAGTATTTTCGCGCGTGCACATTACTCCAACCGCATGTTTTAATTTCTTCCCATAGCCAGTTTCTGACGCTATATATATTGAAGCACGGAGGCATTCAACCTCAAACCATACAATAACAACAACGACACAGATAGAGGAGGGAAAAATAAAACAGAGCTAGAGAATAACATCATGGTTTCGAAAACCGCTAACTTGTTCTCTCTGATATACATGCAATTACTACTCTTTCAAACCCTAATTATCTCTACAATCTCACTCCCTCAAGATCTCTTCTCCCTTAAAATCGCATCGAAAATTCGAACTGATGAACAATCTATCTTATCAGTCTCAACAGATTACGGCAACCTCACGATGTCAAGTCCGGCTGCTGTGCTGTACCCCTCATCGCCGCATGATATTTCTAGCCTCATAAGTTTCTCATACACTTCCTCAAACCCTTTTTATATTTCCCCTCGTGGCAATGGCCACTCAATAAATGGCCAGGCAACTGCTCTAGATGGAGTAGTCATAAACATGAGGTCGCTCAGTTATGACCATAGCAACCGCATAAATGTGTCGGAAGTAAACCGTTATGTGGATGTGGGGGCAGAGCAGCTATGGATTGATCTCCTGCACGAGACTTTGAAGTATGAGCTGGCTCCGAAATCATGGACAGACTATCTTCATCTGACAGTTGGTGGGACCCTCTCGGTCGGAGGTATCAGCGGACAGACTTTCCGATATGGGCCGCAGATCTCCAATGTGTTTGAATTGGATGTCATTACTGGTACTATGTAGTTTCTTTTGCAACTTGTTATTTTATGAACTTCTCCCAGTATATGGAAAACAGGAAAAGGGATATTTTGGTCATTTATCTAGAGTTTCTTAGTTTTTAGCTGGAAGTACTGTTTCGAAGAAGCTTTGGAATGGCTTCAGAAATTAGTAGCATTTTTCTTGCTGAAATATTAAATTCAATATAGAAGATAATTAAAAGACATATTGATTATTATTGGATGATCTCTGTACCTGAGACAGGTGTGTCACATTAAATTAAAGTCTAAATTTTATAATCATGCAGGCACAGGGAAGATAATAACATGCTCCAAAGACCAAAACTCAGACCTATTCCTAGCCGTGCTAGGTGGAATGGGCCAATTCGGTGTCATTACTCGTGCACGCATAGCTCTCTCCCAAGCACCAGAAAAGGTGCACTGGATTAGACTTATCTACACAGATGCAATCACGTTCACTCGGGATCAAGAGCGCCTCATATCAACCAAGAACCGAAAAGGTTTTGATTATGTCGAGGGGTCATTCTTGGTGCAGCAGGGGCTGATCGGGAGCTGGCGATCGCCTGAATTCTTCACTGACACAGATTATGACAGAATGAGTCAGCTTGCCACTGATCATGGACTTGGTGGTGTTTACTACATTGAAGGTGTAGTGTACTACACTGAGGACATTGCGGCTCAGGTGAATCAGGTATGCAGTACATTGTTATTTCAGTTACACAATACTGGTAAATTATATTGAAAATTGTTTGGCCAGTTAATTTGTTATGTTGAGTAAAACATGTCCACGATTTTATATATTTGTAAATGCGTAATAAGACAGTATAAAGGTAAACACAATAGTAAAAAAATTTTGAAATTATTAATCTCCAGCTCAACAAATAAGAAAATAGAGTATAATGTGTTGACCTTGACCTTGACCATTTATAAGGAATGGAGGCATGATTTTCATGTGCGTAATTCAGCCCCATACCAGTATCTGATAGTTCCTTAATTAATTATTTTAATCATCTAGGCATAGAAGTTTATGTACATGATAATGTTATATGTGAGGAATGAATAAGTTATATATACCACATACATATATACCTATCAGGGTTGAAGCAGCAACCGACCATTTAAATTATAGCTGCATGTTTCCAGGTGGTTGAATCAGGCATCTTGGCCTGTCAACATAACTTGTAGGACGAAATTGCATGCATGCATACAAAGATGTAGCTAGCTTGTTGATCGTACAATAGTCTATGTTTGTGTTTATTGCTTCCTTGTCTTTCCTTCGTGGTGGTCCAATAATATAATGACCCACAACAAATTTTATCGTTTAAATGGAAAGAAAGATAAAAGAAAAATTGAAATATTCAGTTTCTGTTTTGTTTTGTTGATATTACTTGAGATATCTCGTATATATTACTTCAAATGTTTTAGTCCTTCTGGAACCTTCTTATATTAAATATGTCTAATTAAAGTTGTAATTACATATTTAATATAGTGAGTTTGCATACTCTTTCAAAAAGTGTTAAATTTCTTAAGTAATTAACTTGCAATAATTGAGATGACCACACAGTAGACAGGTATTGACATGCATAAGATCATTGGTATAAAAAATCTTATAGTCTTTTTTTGTTTTTGTTAGAAAATAGTACCATACCATATCTAGAGCTACCGGACTATATATATATACAAAAAGTAAAAATTTCATTTATTAAAGCTAATATTTGGTATGATATTAATTATACTTTGTGTTTGCACAAAAAGTGTTAACTTTATCTTGAAATATTAAGTTGCACTTTGCATCTTTTTTTTTGCACAAAAATGGAAATTCACAAAGCTATTTCAAAATAAGTTGCGTACATTTATATCTCACAAGATTAAAATGTGGAGACAACGGCATTAATTAATAATTATTAATGAACATCTTTTTGTACGTTCAGACTTTAGAGAAAGGTCAAGGACTTTTAAGTAATATGCTCTCTACTTTACAGCTATATATATGCTGAAAATTAGGGTTTGTGTTTGTTGGAGAAATGGAGGATTATCTCGTAGATCTTCTGACCTAAAATAAATTATCTTATTATAGGTTTGATATTAATTATTTATGCACTTGTAAAAAATAAAAACGTTAGATATGATCTATATCATTTTATCTATGCAAGTGTAAAAAAAATATGAAATTTCAACTTTGTTTTGGTTGTCATTAAGAGCTTGTAAAAATGTACTAATGTGGATAATTTCTAGACGTTGATTTTTCAACTTATTTATTCACATAAAAACAAAACTAAAATGTGATAATCTTTTATAAGCACATAGAGAAAATAATATAGATCACATATAACGGTTTTATTTTGATATTTATGATTTAAATTTTGAGTTATTAATGTTTTAAAAATAAAAGTATGGTGGAGGCACAAAAAATGAAGTCATTTGAACTCTTTTAGAGAATAAGTCATTGTATGTATTTTTCTACAATTTCAGAAACAAAGATTTATATATATCACATAATTAAGGGGTACGGTTGGTGGCCAGCCACGTGTTTTGCTTCTTTTTATGTTTTAATTTTTACAATTTTAACTTAACTTTTCGTGAATATTATAAAAGGTCTAAAAATTTACAATTTAATTTTATAAAATATTACAAACAGGTCCAAAAATAAATTTTCAGAAATTAATATTATTAAATTTTACAGGCATGTAATTAATTACACAATCAATATTCATCAACATATTGATCGACCTCTTTGCTGAAATTAGGGTTTGTGCTCATGTCTGACAGGAACTTGAATTGTTGCTTGAAGAGTTAAGCTATGTGCCAGGATATGTCTTCATGCAAAATGTATCTTATGTGGAATTTCTCGATCGGGTACATGACGGAGAACTGAAACTACGCGAAATCGGCGAATGGGAGGTACCTCATCGATGGCTAAACCTGTTTGTGCCTAAATCCAGAATACTTGATTTTGATGCAGGGGTTATTAAGGGTGTTCTTCATAATACCTCGGTTTCAGGAATCATTGTCTTCTACCCCATGAACAGAAACAAGTATGTATTAATTCAGCCTTTATCTATTTTTTCATATTTATATATATTTTTGCATCTTTACTTATTATATGCTTAATTAATTATGTTTTAGGTGGGATGTTAAGATGTCGACAATGATTCCCGATGAAGAAATTTTCTACACTTTTGGGTTGCTGCGTTCTGCCAGTACTACTGGAGATGATCTGAAATTTTTGGAAGAACAAAATAATAAAATCTTACAATTTTGCAAATCAGCAGGGATTAAATATAAACAATATTTACCTCACTATACAACAACAAAAGGGTGGATGGAGCATTTTGGTACCAAATGGGATAACTTCTTGGAGATGAAATTGAAGTACGATCCCAAATTAATATTGTCGCCGGGAAGTACAATACTGAGTTGATGATAACCAAGGTGATCATGTACACCAGGTTCAGTCAACAAAGACTACGAAGCCAAACAGTAGCTTGTAATAGAATCTTTAGCAATTGTAACAGAAGTTAGTTAGTCAGTTGTAACTGAACTATAGGCCTTCATTAGTCTATAAATAAGGCATAGTGTGAATGTAATCAGATACACTGGAATGAATAAGAAAATTCTCCTTAATTTCTCTTCTTTTCTCTGTTACTGTCACATTGTAGCTTAGTCATATAGTTTTTATAATCACTTATCCATGTAAATCCTTCTAAAGATATAGCTTTGAACTGTTAGATACTTAGACCAGTCAATGCTAATAAATATGTTAAAATCAATCTGGTCATGAATCAGATATTAATTGATTCCCTTTGCTAAGGTAATATAATAATTAAGTAGTAGTGTATGAAAAGATATAGACTTGTTTTTGACTAAGGACAAATTAGACACGTGAGATTTGCCCGCTCCATGTGCATGTACTGTTCATCGATTGATTGTCGTAAATTCGAGATGTGGATGTTAATTGTAAGATCAGAATTACTTGTCTTGTCTAATGATAAAGAATAAAAAAATGTTAAATCGGTACGCATATAGGGGTGTCAATGGCACGCTTTTTTTCGTTTACCATAGTCTTTGTAGATGAGAGGTGGAGAAGTGGAAAACGTGGAGTCCATCCATAATTAGATAGATGAAATAAAAAATAACTTGATTCTTAAAAAAATGTGTCATTTTAGAAGGTCCATCAGGAATTCGCGTTCTTCTGGAAGACCCATCAGAGAAAGCCGATTTTTAGGACAGTACACGGATCGTGCGGCCTCAGAGTATGCCACATGCGGCATAGAGGAGGCCGCAGGGATTACTGACTTAGCAGATTTTCTTGTATTTTCGCCATTTCGCGTGTTGTGCACTTCGTGTAAGGTGTTGCATTCTCCATGTAATGTCCCATTTTGACGCCTTTCTCAAAAATCGTCTAAATATGACACTTTTGCTCTGTTTTTACCCTAAATACGTAACTTTTGGAAGAAAAGATTGTGATTTTCACTATATGTTTTGACTTCATTATTACCCGATCGGGTAATTATAAAAAATATATATATTATATATATTAATAAGCATTGAAAAGAGTACGTTAATTCGTTTACTTGCTTTTAGTATGATCAGAATATTTTTTTCAATAAAGTACTATACATGTGTGAAATGAATGTATAATGTTTTAATATTGTTTTATTTAATAAATAATAAAAATAATTATATATTAGTATTACCTGTTATTCACCCACTACAGTTTCGTTATCTAACAACCATAACGGTTAAGGGCAGGGTACGGGTAAGATAATTTGTAGCGGGTAAGAGTACGATACAGGTAAGAACAATTTATAACGGATACAGGTAAGAACAATTCATAACGGATACAGGTATGAAAATGCTTCCACCCGATCCTTATTGTACCCGTTGACACCCCTATAGGCATATTGAGCGAGCACTAAGCACATTAAGCAAGTAAACATTTTTATTATATTTGCTCACATTTTATTTTTTGAGAAAATTGTTTGTCAATTATAATGAATCTCCTGGACATGTATGATGTATGCCGGCCATCCTCGCAAAGATAATTTTCAACTTTTATCACTAGTTAATATTACAACTCAAGTTACTAACTTACTAACATAGTACACAATAATAATATATTTATTTATTACACTACTATCTATTTACTACACTATATAATATCAAATGCCAACTTTAATTTAATTCAGTATATATAAAGCTACGTTGTGATGTGCTTACCAAGAGAATTTGGTAAGCACAACTCTAAAAGTCTATCGAATTGATTTCAAATGACGAATCTAAACAGTTGAAATCCATCTACTTCATGAGTGATGCATAAAGATGCAAACTTTAAAAGTTTCGAATTCATTTTGTACAAGATCATACGGTCAAAAAAGTGATGAAAAATGAATACATAAAACAAATTATAAAATAACTTATAAAAGTTTCATTTTTTTGACCACTTGACCTTGTATTAAATGAATTTAAAACTTTCAAAATATTTCATGTACATACATCACTCATGAAGTAGATAGATTTCAACAGTTTAGATTCATCATTTGAAGCCGATCAAATAGACTTTTAAGGTTGTGCTCACCAAACTCTCTTGGTGATTGAGCACATCACTGTCTAATTGCTCCTTTATTTTAATTTTACTTCACTTACCAAACACGATAAATATAGTTTTTAATTAACCTTCTCTAGAAAGATAATTGCTCCTTTCACGTTTAAAGACCGACACGTGTCTAACTCATGATGTGATGTTACCGTTATACATACATAGCTTAGTTAGGAGGATAGTAGTACAGGTATAATTCGCGTTTTATTCGTTTTTGTAACGTTTTTGAATGGAACTCCGAATAAAAAGCAAAAAAAAGTATAATATTTTATTCACTAATAAAACACGATTAAAATGCGAATCACGGATTATTCGCGAGAAAAATGCAAAAAAAATGTAAAATGTTTTTTTTTTATATTTTTTGGGGGGCCTTTTTTTGAGGTTTTATTTTTCTTCCATGTTGTACCGAATCATTTCCGATATATCCAAAGTATATCTGAATTAAGAATTTTTTACCCCGCCTAACCGAACCCGAACTATTCGTTTGTTACTATAGTTAGGAGCTCAAAAGGTGATAAATGGGATGGAGAGAATCCTAAATAGAGAAACAAGATCAAGGTGGCATGGGGACGTGGTGTCCGTGCCTTGTCTGGACGAAGACTTGTGCGGACTTTGAGGTAGCGACCAATCTTTTCCAGGAACCACTTCATATAAATCTGCTGTTATTTCAAAGGGATCACAGGGTTTCTATTCCAACCGTTTAAAGTTTTTCATGCACGAATTTCAAGAAAAAAAATTTGTGCCCAAATCTCAACAAAGATCAACAGTTGAGATCTGAATAACAGGATCTGTTATCCCTTTGAAATAACAGCAGATTTATTTCCCTCCGTACCGTGATTTTGTTTGATCCTTTCGATATCTTTTTTATCTATTGTGTTTCACTTCTAGAACTTTGATTTTGACTTCCGAATTTTATGTGATGTGCTCGACAGATTTTTGAAAATGATGGAATTTGGGGAATTCATATCCTATGAGTCAACATAAATTTATGGTTGGATTACAGTTGTCTGATCGGAGTCAGAGTCAATTTGGTCTGAGATGGAACACATGAGGTAATTTTAATAGTCGTGTGGATTCTAATTGGACGGTTCAGATCCAAATAGAAATATTCTGTTACCTTATGCATGTGATACGAATTCGAAGTTGCGTGCTACTTTCTAATATTAATTTAATTGCAGAAAATATTATTTGAAATTTATATAAGAGTAAATATTGAATATTCTTAAGTTTATCAAGTTTTTTTGTGACTAGTGAGTTTAATTTCAGAACTTAACAAATTCAAATTTTTATAATCAATATACTTTACAAATTTATAAAGTTCTGAATTAATTTAGTATAAAGTCAACTGATAAACAAATAAAAAATTTAATAAAATTGACTTATAAATTTTTTTACATTATTTATAATGAGTGAAAATCTACATAAAAATCTATCCTGTTAAAATAAACAACACTATAGTGGAATGAACTCTGCTATTATTCTAATAGAGAAGTAGAGTTCTGCTTTCCAATTCCAACCATTCAAAATTTTCTATTTGTGTATCTCGATAAAGAAACTTTTTTCATGCACGAATCTCAATGAATTGGATAGTTGGGATAGAAAAATCAGGACTCTATTTTTCCATTAGAATAACAGCAGAGTCGTATCCGTAGAACGACAGTCCGATGGAGATGATCCTTCTACATGAGTCATGAACGCACAAGAAATTAACACTGACAGATAGATATAATAGAAAATCATCCAAAAGAAAATTGATTCGTTACATGTAGAATGTGGAGTAGATAGAACATAAAATGAGCTACATCAGCGCGACCGAAATTTTTATTTCTTGCACAGCTAAAAAAAAATTAAATAACCATCGTTTTTAAAAATTTCGAAACTTACCACGGCCGCACCAGTATTCTGCGGACCCATTTCAAATGGGCCGCAAAATACCAGTACGGACCAATGGTCTGCATTATGCCGGTTTGACTAAATTCGTGTACCCTGGGATATCTTTTTTATTTAGGGTTGCACCATTCTCCTCTTGAAATTCGCGTCCACAGCAATATCTCAAACTTTGACTAAATAAAAAAAGGAAATATTTGGAGCTGCGGCTCGGGTTCGCACGGTATTGTGCGGCCGCCGTGGTATGTTTCGAAATTCAAAACAACGATGATTATTTAGTTAATTCTTTTTTTAACTGTGCTATAAATAAAAATTTCGGTGAGCGCGATGTCTATTCTAGCTTTCTATATTTCTCTCATTGTGCTTTCAATTTTTTTAAGTAAAAGAAATGATTTAAGTTGAAGACTACCTGGCAACACATTTAGATACACGAGAATCGTTGCACGAAATGTTGTGCAATAAAAAAATGTAGCGGGTCGAAGCTAGAAAATCAAAGAAAAAAAAATATTATTATTAAAGTTAATGTTGGTATGATATTTGCTAGAAAATCAAAGAAAAAAAAATATTATTATTAAAGTTAATGTTGGTATGATATTTGTTTAGAATTGTAGAGTTATATATCATTTATGTATAAGGACTTCAGAGAAAAGTCAAGGGCTTTTATGTGTATAGGCGCTCTACTTTACATATATATGCTTGTTGAGCTCTAAAAAGTTGGGAATTTATTTAAGAAATTTATGTAATTAATTTCTTAGAAAATGGTTAATTCAACACCTTAAAAATCTAATTTTTGAAATTCACACAAATGCAATTTGGAATTCTTGAAATTAAAGTCCATGATAATATTCTACACGTTAAACCAATGTTTTAAATAGCGTTTATAGCGTCATAGCGGGAATGCTACAAAAAAAGCTATAGCGAATAGCGTAGCTATAGCGGAAGCTATTCCAAATAGCGTTTTTTTTTTTACAAAAATTATATTATATATTTGTACTATATATTAACATTATCTAAAGTTTCATAGAACAATAAATAACATCAAATTAATTAAGAAATTATAATATTCATATTGAACTAGTACAAAAGTCCATGGTTCAAAATATCCATAATAATATCATAAACTATCGATCTTTTTCTATACAAAATATCTTAAGCATCATGATTCATTCTATTTTTTTTTTCTATACAAAATAAATTTTATGGATCTTTATTTAAGCCAATATAAATTGTGTAAAAAAGTCCAATATGCATAGCGCGCAAATAGCGCGCTACACGCTATGCGCTATAGCGGACCGCTATTACCGCTATAGCGGCCGTAGCGCAATTAGCGTATTTTCATGCCATAGCTTAGCGTTTAGGGTCCAAAAACGCTATAGCGGCGCTATAGCGCGCTATTTAGAACACTGCGTTAAACTGATAATTTTGATATGAAGAACACGAAAAATTTCCAAACAGTTAATTTTATATGAATTTTACAAGAATTTTTTGAGAGAAGATTTTATAAGATACAAATACAGTTTTAGGTGCAATACCAAGGTTTGATCTTCAATTATGTTTTTCTTTTCAAATTTCTCCATACCTCTTATTTTATTAATTTCTTGATAAACAATTCTATAATTTCAAACTGTGTGGAATGCTGGAAATGGTGAACTGCGGCTACACACAATCACACCAATTTCTGGAATTTTTCAAAAATCAATTTATGGAATTTTCAGCTGAAGTCACTCATATTGAGAAAAAATAATTAATTTTAAGTCAATTAATGACAAAATAATAATAGAACACATGCACACACAAATCTGACGAGTGACAACATGTTTCATAAAATTGATCATGCATAGAGTACGGATAAAGATAATTTGTAACAGGTACGGATATGGAAATGCTTCCACCGACATTTATCATACCCGTTGACACCCCCTAGTGTCAAAGGAACTTGAAGGTTTAACCGTATTATAAATTATAAATATGACTTTTCTCTCTAAACTGTGGAAGAAAATTAACTTTCCCTTAAATTATCGTTTATTTTGATAGAGCATTTAGTGGGCTTGTTTTTTACATTTCTTTCAGTTGTCATATTGACTAGTTTCCTTTTTTGGTTGAACCCCGTTCAATTTATTCACAGATTGGATCATTTGCTTCATAGTCATCAAGGCCGCTAATGGGCTTTGGGCTTCGAGGCTGGAAGCGATATTTGTTGTTCGGCCTATAAATCTCCTCTTGTTTATTTTATTTTAGTTATTAAGTACAGTATTTATCTAATTGTCCCAGAGTAAGTTCCACAAGACATAAACAATGCCTTTGCATTGAGATTCCCAATTATTAGATAGGCTGCTTATTGGTCATCTCATTTGAATGCTTTATAAATGAGAACCATCCTTCCAGCTAAATCAACAAAGCGCTAATTAGTTATTACTGCAACTGAGTGTGTAATCATGAAAAAAAAAAAAAAATTAGATTTTACAATGGAACTCTTGGTACAGAGGCCATCGACTAATAGCAGAGGGACCAAAAAAATTACTATAATTAGTAGCCTTTGAACAAATTATTGTAGCAGCGTGTAGAATGAACCACATCAGACAATACCTAATTATTCAGTAGAATTATACTTGTAAAATCTGTACACCGGTGGTAGAATTATATACAGCACCACCCAAAAAAATCATATTCTGGTAAATGAGAAGGAAGCTGCTTGTCTATCTATATTCCCTCTTGAATCCTCAAGAGCAGCAGAGAGCCTTCTAAGATGTATCTTTTCTGGAACCTCACTTCCATCATAACCATTTCCGTGAAAGTCATTTCCTGTAAAACCCCCTTCCATTGGCACTATATTTTTCCCTCTGTAACCCAACCCAGCATCCGATCTAGACCGTGCCAATTTCTCCTGCCCATCTAACGGCCTCTGTAAATGAACTGGTAGCACAAATTCATCAGTCATGCAAGAAGAGGCACTGCCCCAAGAACTGAACCTACAACTATCACTCGCTCTGTCAATCCTTTTCTCATCTTTTCCCAACACAAAATATTTTAGTTTCCCAAACAATTTTGGTTTGTTGGAGTTGCTAATTTTGGAGGAATCTCCAGAAGATTCTGATGAGTATTCCCAGTTGGAATCATCCGGGGAGGTGGGCCCCGAGTTGCATGCATAGTCATGTATTAATTGTTTGGCTTTCTCTTTTGAACTGGGACTGATTGTGATGCTTAGATCACGCGCTAGGGTTTTGCCGTGAGCAGGCTGGTGATCTCGAAGTTCGTAACGGAGACATGCATTGATCCATTTCAGGTACACCAGCTCTTCGAGATCTAAACACCGGCTGTTTTTCAGCTGTTCAATTTCATTGGTCAGTTTCTCGACTTCATGTCTGAGGTTTTCAGCTTCCTCTATTGCTTCTCTCTGAAATTATAGAGAGGGTAAATTGCATATTTACCACTTAAGCTCAGTATTTGAAAACGATATACAATGATAATTATAATATCGTTAATGACCGGAGAGTTCTGTGCTTGATATTACCATTTCAACTTTTTAATGACAACTGATACCGGTGGAAATGTACCCATGAAGCACCTAGAGACTTGAGGTACTGGTTGAGCACATGTATTTACCAATATATAACTCTTGTTGAATATTACAACCGTCACTTGGGTACAATAGTCCTCAGTTCGACAAATGTAAGGTGGTTCATATTTACTGGTACAACAGCCGTTCAAAAATATAGCTAACACTATAACACTAAATGGTTCAGCTAAGATCAGCATACCTCTTTACTCGTGTGGAAAGTTGTGTCTAACCGTAACTCCACTTTCTGCAATTTGAGTTGCCGTACCAATTCCCATTTTTCCTCATCTAAGCGTGCATTAACCAATCTCAAATCTTTCAATTTCTCTTCTAATTCCTCGATTCTCTTTGACCTCGCATCCTCTCCGTTATGCATCTGTTCCATTTTTTCTCTCAGAAGTTGCACTCTGTTCGCCAGAACGCTAACTTGCTCTCTTGCTTCTTCCAGCTCAGCAATATTTCTAGAACTTTCTGTCAGCTGGGCCCGCAAACTGTGGTTCTCAGATAACAATGACCCCATCTTTAATGTGTAGAGTTTGGTCTCTACATTCTTAACTTTCAATTGGTTCTTAAGCTGGCTAATTGAGTTTTCCTGTTCATTAAAATTTGAGAATTCTAGTAATTGCGATAGAAGAGATATGTCTCTCTCTTCAAGGGAACAAACCATGTTTCTCAGGAAGGAGACGTCATTCTCAATTTCACAGGTAGACTGTATTCTGATCGGATTGACAATTAGATCTAGGTATGGGTCTGGCATGCTTGATCCAAATTCTTCTAGAACAAGGTCATTGAATTCTGGTAATAGGAATCCTTCTTCATCTCCTGAGCTACTTCTTGTTGGAGAAGGAGAAGCTGTGGCTGATGTGGCAGTAAGAGTAGTGGTTGAACCCTCTAGAGTTGCTTCCTTAAAAAAATGAAATAAAGCTTTGGATGATGTTTTAAGATGCATAACTGATAAGATTAAATTAGGCTTTAAACTTTTCAATTCAAGCAAATTCAACTTACCCAACTAAATTTATCAGTTCTGGGCAATCCTTTTTTCAAACAGTTTATACTTCAGCCCTAAATATTATTACAGTTTTTCTATGTAATGAATTATTTTTAATATTCAAAGATAGTATTGACAACCCAAAATTCACAAATCATGTTATAAATTAAGCAGAAGGATCAATCCTTGTCAGCACCAAAAACACAACTTAAGCTTCAAATTCCAAAACATACCTTCATAAAATTGCACTCATCTTGTGTCTGATCACTACTCTCCTCTTCTTCTTCCTCAATTACTGTTCCCAGTAAGACAAATAGATTAACACAAACAAATTAACATAAACGATCAACTCAAACGGAATAAACCCACAAAAAGTTTCAAAAAGATTTAAGAGTACCTAAAGAAGGAAGTGTTGAATGGGGCCGAGCCCTTGTCCCAATTTGAGAAAGCACAAATCCAGCAAAGGAGAAAGCAATTGTAATACCAATACTAACCAGAAGTGGTTGTGATGCTCTTCTTTCTCTCCTCGGCATCGTTTGTTTTTCTCCCTTTGTTTTCCTAATTCGTGAATGACCCATCTCTCAGGAAAAAGTTCTTCCAGTTAATTCAATTTGTTTACAAACCCATCATAAAACCCAGAATAAACGGAGCAATTCGTGGGTGCTCCACCATAACTGCGCGATCTTTTCTTCCCAATTTGGGGAAATAGTTGCTGGAATCAATGTACTTGCAAGAAGAGATCTTTCTCTTCGTATGGAACTACCTTGGCGATTGGAGTAGGATCTTACTTTACTTTACTAAGGGGGGATTTCATTAGACTTGAATTTTCACACGAGAGAGAGCAGCTTGACAATGGGGTTTGGTTATTGTCATTTGTCAATTTTCTTCTTCAGAAAAGAAATCGTAACACTTTTTGGTTTTTGTGTGCATCTAATACTTGTCTTGTTCGGGCAGCGTGCTTCCAAGTTCCAATTGTGAAGCTGACGTAGCATCTCAGGTGTCATTATGGTGAAGTCAACCTCTCTTCTCTATTGGTCGAATGTATCTTGGTCAAAGTCTAGCTGGAGTCACTGTCGAACACTACATGGCGATTCTTTGGAGAATATACGGACTCTCACATTATGTGACGAGTCATAACTTGGTTAGTGAGGACTTGAGGTGCACGGTGCACCCGCCCTGAGAATTTTTTATCTATATAAATTATTAAGATAAGATGTATGGAAATAAAAAGACAACATATTTAGAAAAATCGAGATCAACAATCCCAATCTAATATTTTTTTTTAAAACTTCACAAATTGAAACGTATTGAAACTGCTTAAACATATATACTTTTGATTTATTTTGAAAGAGAGATGGAGGTCTTTACCTTTCAAATTCTGCTCTTGTTATTACAAAAGATATTTTTCATCCGGATTTTGAACCCACATCTCTCATATAAAAAATATTGTCATTTGTCACTAAATTAAAGATTGATTTTTTTTTATTAATAGACATAATTAAACCTCTTATTGTGGGTTTGTGGCATAGGTAGGAATTTAGCACTATGGATATACAACTAACTTTTTGCAATCAAGCTGTCTTATTCTTTGACAAGATCGAAGAACGGAGAGTGCTGGCGCTGCATGAATTTAAATTGAGATGCAAAATCAAAGAACAGGCCTTTGAGCTAGCCAGAAATTTAGAAGAATGATGGCGACAAAGGGCTCGGTGCAAATAGCTGAGTCAAGGCGACCGCAACACGCGCTATTTCTATGCGTATGCCTCATCTCGAAGGCGACACAACAAAGTGCTATCGCTAACTCATGATGAAACCTGGTCACGGACTTAATGCAAATTAAACAGATTTTCTATGAACACATGCAGGGAACACTGGGGTTGTCAAGGCCAGTGCTCAGCTTCAATCCAAAGGTGTTGTACCCTAATAGCCTGGACCTACAACACTTGCAGATGCCCATTACAGAAACTGAGATAGATGGTGCATTTCAGGGCCTTGCAAAGAACAAGGCATCTGGGCCCGACGGGGTGCCCAGTGAATTCATTCAAACCTATTGGCCACAAATAAAGGAGGAGGTTTCATCAATTGTGAAAGGTTTCTTTAACTTACAGCTCGACTTGATTGAGACCAATCTTGCTAACATAATTATGATACCTAAAATCGACACTCCTACTAAGGTTGGAGAATTCCGGCCGATTAGTGTCATTAACTTGGTCTCAAAATTAATCTCCAAAATCATGGCAAATCGGTTAAGAGGTGAGATGCCGAATTTGATCTCTAAATACCAAGCCGCATTTATAAAAGGTCGGCAGATCACCGACAACTTTGTAGCTACAAGAGAATTGTTGCACCATATAGTAAATTCCAAGAACAAAGCTGTGTTTATCAAACTTGATTTTGCAAAGACATTTGACACCGTTGAGTGGGATTTTCTAGCCAACATTATGATGGCCAGGGGTTTCCCGACTAAATGGATTACTTGGGTACAGGCCCTACTTGAAACAGCTCAATCTAGGGTGTTAATTAATGGCGAGGCAACAGATTATTTTATACACAAGCGAGGCCTTAGGCAAGGGGATTCTCTGTCCCCTATGCTATTCAACATTGTTGTCGATACATTACAACAAATGGTGGGCTCACTCAACCAAATTTTGAGAACCAGCCTAACAAGAAAGGTGAAAGAGGCAATCATTGCAATGCAATACGCGGACGATACGGCTATCATAGCCAATGCAAATCCCACTACCCTAATATCCTTGAAAATAATTATAAGGTTATTTGCCTCAATCTCTGGGCTCAATATAAACTTCAACAAAAGCAATTTTGTTCCAATAAATGTCCCAGATCAAGATATCGATTGGATACAAAAGGTCTTAGTTGTGATCGCACGGAATTCCCGGTTACTTATCTAGGGATGCCTTTGACTGTCTGAAAACCAACAAAGGAAATGTACCTTCCACTTATAGAGAAGGTGGAGAAATAATTGGGGGGTTGGAAAGGGAAAATCCTGTATAGAGGAGGCCAGTTAGAATTGGTTCGATCGGTTCTGTCGGCAATACCCATCTATCATATGACATGTTTCCAATTGCCTCAGTGGGTAATAGTAAGAATTGATAGGGTGAGACGTGGCTTTTTATGGGGTAAAGGAGATGCCTCAATGGGAGGAATATCCTTAACGAACTAGTCGGCTGTTTGCTTACCGCGCAATTATGGAGGCCTTGGCGTCTCAAACTTGAACCTTGTCAATATCTCACTACTGCTAAGGTGTCAATAGGATAAGATTGAAAGGCTCGGTTGAATTGGGTCCAAAAATATGGATTATGGCAGGCTCATTTTTTTGGAATCAGTTGAATAAAATTAAGCAACTGTTTAACTGGAGCACATCATGGGACTTGGTGAATGGCCACTTAGTATCATACTAGTTTAATTCATGGCAAGGTGCACCAAGAGCAGTATCTAGGATTATGATCTCGCAAAAACAGGCTATATACCTCTTTTCGGCATGGCAGGACATTCAGACTATAAACCCAGAAGAAACTCTACTTACAGCCCCTGGTTTCATACCTGATGCGGTAAATGCTATATGCTGGAAATGAAGTGCAAATGGGCTATACTCGGCTAACTCGGCTTACAAAATAATGGTACAAGGGAGGCTAATTCGGTGGCACTACAGGGCAATATGGAATATCAAAATCCCTCCAACCGTTAAAATTTTTGTTTACATGGTACTGCAAGGGAAAATATTAACAAGGGATGTCCTCAGACGAAGGGGTATGAACCTACTGATGCACTGCGAAATGTGCAGAGACTGCCCAATTGAATCAATCCTTCATTTGCTGTACCTATGTCCCTATGCGGTCAATGTTTGGTTCGAAGTTTCCAAAATTTTAAACAGACGCATCATGGCGTCAACGATGACGGTACAAGGAATCTAGGACGCCTCATGGGGTGTGACTCGCATACAGGGTGCTATCACAAAGAAAATATGGATGGTAATGTTCAGTTGTTTCTCTTGGGCGATTTGGAAGCAAAGGAACGTTGTGGTGTTTGGTGATCAGAAGCTGCCAGCTAACTTGCTAGCAGGAAGATGCGCACATGAAGTGAGATTATGGCTCAAGCTCTATTATGTGTTAGGTTAAAATAAATAGAGTGTGTATTTGTTTCATTCACCTTTCTTGCTTTCTTAATTCTTAGTTTTTCTTATATATAGTGAGCTATATACGTGCCATGTAGGGCACTGTAGGCGGAGCATGGGGTGCTCCTGTGCACCAACGATTGTCTATGGCCGAGGCTCAATTCTTGAGTAGTGAGCAATCAGCCTTAGTTGTATAAAATCTTTTATTTAATATACACACTTGTCAGTCACTTGTCTTAAAAAAAAAAAAAAAAACAACGCTCACTACTCAATCTCACACACTCTCTCTCATGGTTGATTGCTCACCTCTTGTCTCTCCAATACTCATGCGATAATTTTGTTTTTTGATTGAATTCTCGTGTGATCTTATTTCCTGACTGCTGGCTCCCCTTTTCCTTTTGTTTTTTCTGAAATTTAATTTGGTTTGTTCGGTTCAATTCTTGTTCAGTTAATATGTTTAATTGGTTCGGTTCGGTTTTATTTTTGAAAACTGAAATAATATTTGGTTTGATATTTAAACTTCGGTTCCAACCGAACCGACCGTTTGAATACCCCTATAATTTTATATGATTTTATGTGTCAATTATCCATATCCAAATAGTAAATATATACCATACAACGTTCAAGTGCCTCTATTTTTGTGCCTCTATCGTGCCTCTATTTTAAAGTTTTAAATAACTCAAAATTTAAAATTTAAAAGTCGAAATAAAACCGTTGAATAATTCACATAACAAAACTGAAATGTGATAAATTTTGTATAGCACATAGAGAAAATAACATAGATCACTAACGGTTTTATTATGAAGTTTATGATTTAAATTTTGAATTATTAATGTTTTAAAAATGGAGGCACATTGGAGACACAAAAAATAAAAGCATATGAACCGTCTTCTAGTTTAATATATATTATGGCCAACTTATGTTATTTACTATTATAATTAGATAAATATTATTAACTCCAGTATTTTTTAAATAATATTTTTATATTTTTTTAACAAAAAATTTTACCACTATCCGCTCCGCTTTCCCCCCAGGATGAGGCATAAATTCTGGTAAAGTATGCTAATCCTTCGGAGGTTTTGGCAACTTGTTTGAGGCTGTACCATGCTTCAAAGTTACTGGAAATCTGATATTATACACCGGACTTCATAATAAATTCCTATTTCTGTTGCTAGATAGTTGTTCACTTTCATGATAAGATTCTCGAAATATTTTACCAATCAATGCATCATTTAAAGCACTAGAGAACTTTACAAGCCCAGAAGTAAAAATGTTAATACATTTTATTTTTCAGAATAGCATTATTAAATGACATTCTTACACTAGAAAAAGCCAGCAGACAGCATTGCATGATATAAACTCAAAATATTGTACTTTGATGCCATTAGAAAGCTCTACATCAGGGGGGCAAAAAAGGGAAAAAAAATCTGCAACACCTGGGTTGCGGTTATTATTCTATTTTGCAAATATAAATCAGAGAGCAGTGCATAAAAACTACACAATCCTTCCTCTTTATTGATATCTGAATTAGGCCCCGTCACAACGCGCAAAAACAAATAAGTTACACAATATAGACCAAAAATGCAAATCCTTTCAAATATTAGCAAAAAGGAAGAAAGACGAAAGGAATATATCTATAATGGTCATGTCTATCTGGTGCCCCTGAATTCTACAAAAGAATTGATGCTCCAATCAAGCACACCATTTCTATATTTACACCAAAACCAAGACTGCACATAAAATCAATTAAAGCTCGGAAGAGGGGTCGATTATTTTTTTTTTTTTCCTTTTCCTCTCTAAGTCTGTTAGTCAGGCCTGCCTAGTGCAATAAATGAAGGCCAGGCCTCCCATTACTAGCTCTTTCCTTTATGACTCAGAAAGAAAAAAAACCTTCTGAGTTGAAGAGTTGAACCTAACGCTTTAGTAAACCCTCTCTAAACTCTCTAGCACTAGTAGTTAATGGAAGAGTAGCTGATTCGCTCAAGTTTGCCAGAAAAGGCTAGGATCAGCACTATACAAGGATCGGTCTTGTATTTCCAAATTGGCAACGTGCCAATCAACTAGCCTTGCTTGGATGGTTTTGCACAGCAATAGTCCTGCTGGGAATAGCCACCACCCACTCTCATCCCTACAATGTTTTTTATCATTTAAGTAGAGACAAAATAAAGAAAAAGAGACAAAAACAAAAGCAGTCATACAGCAGGAAAACCATGCCAGAAATCAAAGCATTGGGGCTAAATCAGTCCTTATTGAGGTCAAACATGGAGTTTTGGCTAGAAATCCCAAACAACATGATCTCATGCCTATTTGGTACATGAGGCTCAGTGCGAACACCAACTTGTTCTGTTTGGGTCAGTGCGAACACCAACTTGTCCACATTCTTTATAGCTCTGGAATGGGATCTAGCTGATACTAGTAAATTTTAAAAGAGGCATTCCCACCCCTGTTGTAGAGTACAACCCGGTAATTAGAAAAAAAAGGAAAAATAAACCTACGTGCCCAAACCCCAGGGTTGTGTGCTGGGATGTTTTTTTGATGATGACTTGTAATGCACCAATCCACATAGGAATGCCACCACCTGAAGAAGATAAAGATAGGAAAATTGAAATAACACAACATTGAATAAAAATAACATGAACAGGTAACAATGGTTCCGCCCCTGTAGAAGTCCCCAAATATCGTGTCCTCTGTAACAAAACACGAAACCATATTGTATATAAAGTTATAAACACAAAACCTTTCGCATTAGACACATTTCTCTGCAAGCAAAGAAACTAGAAGAGTAAAGATCTAGCTCACATCTCACATGTTTTTGAAGGAGTAGGTTATCATTTATTGCCGTATAAAGGATATTAATAAAACTTGTCATTACATAAGAGTAAAACAGCACATAACTATTATGTGCACAGAAAGTTAATAGGGAAGAAACTTACAACATTGACCAAGGAGGTTATGTTCCACAAGGCATAGACACGAGCCAGACCTGCTGAATGGCGGGGCCCATGGCTGAAGAGAGCATTAATCCCAGCTGGAAAGGGGGACAGGATGCCAAGAGGTAAAATGAAAAGGACAAGCAATATGTCAACCATGGAGTAAGAATAGAGCTGGAGGAATGTTAACAGCACTAGACTGAAATCAGCCAATAGCAGCATTGATATCACCATCCCTACCAAATCCTGCAACACAAAATTCAAAAGCTTCAGAATTCTTTTTTCTTTTCTCATATCTGAACTACTAATTCTTTCCAAATTCATTAAAAACCACGAGTTCTTAGTATAGACTGTATTTAGAACCAAGTAAAACATGAGGTATCAAAATGTACCACCAGGTACATGTTTTTATTAATATAATAATACATAATAATTACTTGCCAAGTGTCAGGTATCAAAATGTACCACCAGGTATATGTTTTTATTAATATAATAATACATAATAATTACTTGCCAAGTTTGACACGTGTAATTAAAACCAAGGCAGAACTGTTAATTTGCAAGATTAGATGTCCGTTCATGTAGTATTGCTAACTATTACACATCAATAGGTACCAAATCAAACAAAAATAAAAATATCACAACCCGATAACTTGGATTGCAGTTGATATCTAAATGAGTCTGAAAGAGGAATATTCAAGTCCTATTGAAGACAAAAAAGTAAATAAATAACTTAATGTTACAACTGAAAAGAAGAAAATAAATAAATAACCTGATGGCCAACGGGCCTGCTATTATGCAAGATAAGAGAAAAAGGGTAGAAGAAGTCTCTCTTCTCCTTCAACGTTCTCAAGCTGCCCGAGTCAATAACACCGCCCATTATCTTCTTTCGGATAATAGCATCTTGATTTCTACTTAACAAAGCATCTCCCAATGCAGTACGGTCTCTATAAAATACATACAATATTAGCAGTAATTATTCAAATAGGGACCTGTCCATGACTGTCATGGCACTGTGCTGGCACATGAGCCTCATTTTGCAACCTGACCCCCAACTAGCAAATTTTCACCAAGTCAGCAATGTTGTGTAACTTTACCAGCAAGAACAACCCACTCTTTTAAAAAATCTAAGAATCAATTCAGAAGAGGACCACCAGTCTGGCTAAATGTCTCAAAAAATTCAGTAATGTGGTAGTTTATCCATGACTGTCATGGAACTGTGCTGGCACATGAGCCTCATTTTGTAACCTGACCCCCAACTAGCAATTTTTTCACCAAGTCACCAATGTTGTCTAACTTTACCAACAAGAACAACCCACTCTTTCAAAAAATCTAAGAATCAATTCAGTAAGAGGACCACCAGTCTGGCTAAATGTCTCAAAAAATTCAGTAATGTGGTACTTTATCAGTGAACTTACACAATTAGGTGACAGTATCCAGATTTGGTGCTTAATTGCAATAAGTAAAGTTCAGTCAAAGAACTATGGAAATGAACATTGCATTACTCCAAGTGGGAATCTATAATATTCAACACCAATTTAATGCAAGAACCGTGAGATAGATAAAAGAGAAAGGACAGCCTTACCCTGGTGATCGGTCATTTCTAGGGGGTCGAGAGGCAGTCCCATCGGGTTGAGGGGAGCGCGGAGGAGTTCCACCTTCAATAGCATAAATGACGAGGCCAAGCTGGCAGTATCCCAATGCAGTGGCCTGAAACCATGCAAGGTCAACCCGCACTCCATGATGGCTCAGCGGTGTGTTGGCGTGAGTGTCCAGCCAGCTTAGCACTGGCATCAAGGTCGACCTCAGGCAGCCTCGCCTCACCAGTCTCAGTTGAGCATTTAACCCCGCAACCAGCCGGTACCATATTGTTGGCTGAATAGCCTGAGAAAAAAGACCACCATCCAGAACCAAAGATAAGAGAGGAGGAATAAAACACTAAAGGACCGCTCCTATTTGTTGTTTTTTATTGCCAATCACAATATTTTTGAGTCCCAATCGTTTGAGTTGATCCTTGATGGTGGTTACATGCTGACTACGAAAGAGAGTTAATGATCCTTGGGCAAAAAAATTAAGCACCTTCTAATTAAGCTTCCCCAAGTGCACAAATTTGATAGCACAAGTGATCAATCATATACTGAGGCCCCTTATGTTATCTTAAGTAGACTAGTTTTAATATTTAACAATGAATTCTTTAAAAAAACGCTACAGGAATTTTGTTTTATTTGATTTCTCCTCCCAATATAAAAAGGAAACAAAATGAAGGACCTGGCCCATGAGGCTGGTTAGGACATTGTCGCTGTGGAGATTAAAAGGAGCCATATAGCTACCATCACCGCCAAACAGAATGCTCATGGGAAATCTCTGGTGTAGGCGAGGAGGCAGATCAGCTCTTTTCTCATCCCCACCCAGAAAGAAATCCACATACCCAAGCATGTAGTCTGGAGTTGCTGCTACCTACTTTCAATTAACCAAGTAACAAAAATTAATCTTCTGCAGAGAATTATGATGTTTGAGCTTGTGCGGTATTGTGCAAGGAGGCCTACAATGTAATGCAGCTAAACAGAAAGGTACTAAAACTGATACAATAAGAAACATACTAAAACTAGTGCTCGACCATATCACCTCACAGATACCATCAAACCAGGCAGTAGGTGGGTCCTCTAACAGTGTTACAAACAGACTGGTAAACCAACACTAAATAGGACATTAACTGGATCTCAATCTTACGTTTTCCTTCTCCTTGGATTATTGTTATTATGTTCTTTCGATATCATGTTTGTTGCCATTACACAACGGAATGGTAAACCTCGTCACGCACCTTGAGACCTTCATAGAGGGCACGGGACCTACATGAGCGGAGGCAGGAGTGATCATACTCAGACCTGACAAACTCACGCAAGCGCTGGAGCTTTTTCCTGCGGCGCCACTGCTGCCAGGACCAAGCAAGTGGATAGGCAGCCACACTAACAATGCTGTGCACAGCCCCCTCCCACCACTGATATGCTGCCAGTGCATTGATCTCATCCACAAAGCGATTGTAAGCATCCTCATATACAATCTCAGCAATCTGATCAGGTGGGCGGTGCGGTAGGTGCCACGGCTCACTGAATGTGTTTGGCCCCATGAAGTATACCCTATGCACATGACTCTGCGACTCCTCTTGTCTGTTTGTTTCCAATACCTAAATGTGGCAATTTTAGGTAGCGTCAGCAATACAATTCCTATGACTTGGAAGCATTCTATTAATTTGTTTTCAGTTTTCCCCACTATATTTTGTTTTGGCAAAAGTGGCTTACTGAATAAATACAAGGACTATAACCTTGAATCTTGCTAAGCATACACTGCAACTTGAACAATTTTATGCTTCATTAAATTTTCTGTGCAACTTTCAGTCTATTTTCCTGTCTGAGAGGGCTTTATTAAGTCGACTAGATGCACATTCAACTGCGGGAAGGAAAAAAACAAAAAGAAAAAAAAAAAAACAAGAAAGACCTCATTGAGGGACTCTAAAAAGGGAAAAGAGTGGTCGATCTGAGACCCATGCTGAGTCGGAGCAGGTCCAGGGAGTTCATCATTACCCACAAACTTCATCCTCGCAACACTTAAAACAAGTGCTAGGAGGACAAGGAGACCTGTAAGGAAAAGCCCGAAAAGCCATGGCCCACCAAAAGTGTAAATCAGCTCCTCCAAGGCAGTGTAGCAGTGGGGCATGTGATACCTATCTGATACACACTTATAAGGGCATGGCATTCCAGCAACGCCTCCTGCACAAATTCAATTAAATCCAGTGAGCAACATTATATGAATGGTCATGGGTTGGGTTATTGCCTTATTGGTCATGCATGAACAAGGATTTCTATAATAAAATTGTGTGCCAGTTCGACTGTAATGGCTTCTCTGCCGATCAGTCGCACACACGAGGCTTAATAGCCTTTAGCATTAAATAGCACATTCAATGAAGAAGCCATGCAAACAAAATGGGTGGAAAAAAAAATATACCTCGAATACTGACAAAAATGGCACGTTGTGGGATCTCACTTGAAGGGCATGGGTAACAAAGTGACTTATCTGAGCCAGTCTTATTCTTGTATGTCCCCAGAGGGCATTCCTGTATTTTTTTTTTAAGAAACATAAAAAGAATGCACTAGTGTGTTATGGCTTTTGTGTGTGTGTAGAGGTGCAAATCAGAGGGTTGGGAGTTCAGGTTTAAGTCATCTTGGATTCAGTCAGCTTAGTTTTGGATCATGTTTGGGTTTTCTATTGTTGAAGTTATGTTTCCAGCTCTTTGAGGATCAGGTTTGGAGAAGGGAGGAGCCAATGGTTTGGCATTCAGGAGACAGATGGCACAGAAAACACAAGCTCAGTTCTAAAGAGAGACAAGAAGTAACAAGTACCTTGCAAAATGTTCCATAAAGGCCTTCTGGGCAAGCTTTACCCGTTACCGTTCCATTATCTCCAGGGTAGCCTGGTCCTTTGCTTATACCTCCACTGCATAAATGTAAATCATAAAATAGAATATAACTTTCACAAAACAAATCCACCAACCTACAAGTGACATTCAGAAAGTTAAAACTTAATGGTTCACGTAAATTGACCCTTCAAGTTCCCCAGAAGCACCTTTGAATTTACATACAAGCCCAAACAAGAGAGAGAGAGAGTAATATTGACTCTGGTTTGACAGGTCAGACAACAGGTCGTATCCAAACCCAAATGTTGATACAGATAGCAGATTCACAACTTCATGAACAGACAACAACCATGTAATATAATTATTCTCTTGAATTCCTAACAAAAACAAAAAGAACTGTACCAAATATTACTAACAACACAAATAATCTAAAAGAAAAGGTAATGACAAACCTGCTGCTAATCAATCCTTTAACACTTGCCACGGATACATATTCATCTCCAGTAGGGATGTCAGACCAGTGGAAATGAATCCTGCCCCCACCACCACCGCCACCGCCATAGCGGCTGCCAATACCACCAGCAGTTGAAAGCACAGATGCATCACCTAGGGTAAGGGTTCTAAGAAACAGAAGGATTGTGCCACCTGAGCCACCCCCGAGCCCACCAGTCGAGGCATTAGTAATGACCCCCATAAAGCTTTCCCCATCAGACTCGACCGAACCATAGACGGACAGGCTATTCAGAGAATGCTCCCATGATCCCATCACTGAAATAGAGTATTAGAAGACATTTAGATCCTTCAGCACTACGCCTAGAGAGTTCTTCCAAAAAATATAAAATTAGCCAGTACCAAATATGGTGAAGAATTAATGGTTAAAAAAATAGATCCAAGTAAGCCGAGCATACCAACAATGCCACCACCAGCTGTAGAAGTAGCAACTGTGTCGTTACCACTGCCGCTACCAAGCTCACAAGGTAAGTCAGAACTACCATAAGAGATCCCACCTTCAACCTTAGTCCCATTGAGGAAGCCATCTCCACCTTTGCCTCCATGGCCCCCGCCTCCACCAAGACCACTGCTTACTACTTTGCCTCTTCCAATCCCACCTCTGCAACCTAATTTTCAAGAAAGACATACAACTAAGAATCTCAAATCATCTTTAGATAATAAATAGGGATTTGCACACAGGGTGCTCAAGTACAAGCAGGAAACAGGTTCCATTATGTATTAGATAATAAGAAACTAGTAATGTGAAAAAAAAAAATGTCAACTGTTAAAAGCATCTTAACAGAAAACCTTAAAAGGTGTAAACAATTCCAACATGATAGGACAGCGATACCATCTGATAGCAAATGTCACCAAACAGCCAAGTATTATATCAGCCATCAAGAGTTCTGATTATAATCCCAGAATCAAAGGCTTACAAAAACGGTCATGAACCATCAGCAATGCACATATGTGTACGACACTGTCCAGTACTTTGTTTTGGAGTTCAACTCATACTTATAGTTCTCTTTGGATGTCTGATTTTAGTCTGGACAGTATCATCTGCACCAGCTAACATAAGAATGTCACGGAAAGAAGAAAGATGGGTAAATTGGTCAAAAGTACCTAGTCCAGTGGCGCTAATTATTCCTGAAGGATACACAGTGACGCTTCGTGCTAGGTGGAAATGAACCACAGTTCCCTCTATTAACCCCGACACATCAATGTCTTCGACCCGACAGATCTGTATTATCTCAAAATCATTAAACGACTTCTATTTCAAAAGGACTACATTTAGTAGCAAAATGCTGCCAGAACCCTACAATTTGATTCAACTTCTCTGACTCTGATTCAATTCTATGGAAGGGTGCCATACATCTCATTCTGCCTATGAATTTTCATGAAACTTATAATTTGATTCTGAAAGATATTGAGAATTTTGATTCACGAGTGTAATCTCAATTAAACAATGGTAATTCAAAGAAAAGATCTTGCCTGAAGAGTGAAAGACAATGATGTGTTCACATTACAATCTTCAGGAGGATGAATCAATTCAGCAGGGCAAGTTTCAGATTCACAATTCAACTTTGGAGCCCTAAATGGCAACAAATAGCAAATCGAGTTAACAAAGATGATTTTACCAAGTAAAACTGTAAAAAAGAATCAGATCAGTCGCATAAACTTACAAATGATCTTTCGTCCCATTTATAATTGGGCCACGTAAGACAGATCCAGGCCCAACCTAAAATACAGAGCACAATGTCAAAAGGTAGCGATTTAACACAGGTTTAGACTACTCAGACTAGTTACCAACATCATATACCCCAGAGCATGAATAGAGCAACTTAATACCATGGAGCTACACCAATTTTGGTACAGCGCATCAGAATTGTTGTTGCTCTTATCTATAATTGTGGATGGTGAGGTTTTATTAAGCCTTAGCCCTTAAGCTTTAAGTTAAACCCAAAGAAATATAAACACCAATAGTACAATATTGAAAAAGTAAATCGAATAAATTTTGAGCATAGTCTTTCTTACTTGTATACTGTAGAAAAGAGATAAGATCAAGCGTTGTGCCTCAATTGTATCCCCGCTCCCTGATAAATTGAGAAGGCCTTGACCATGAACGCCTAGATTTGCATTAGAATGTATAACTGATGCTTCCTGTATAGTTAAAGAGTTTTATGATCCAATGCACATCTAATAGATGAACAACAAAGGAACAGTGTGCAAACCCTCCTAACATAGAAACACTAATGTATACATGAAATATTTTATACCAGATCAAAGAAGTACACTCAACAAAAGTAAAATGCCCTCATTATGCTCACTCAACTACTAAAACTAAAATAGAAAGAATAAACATCTAAAGCGGTAGAACAGTGACTTTCATATCCTCGCCAGCAAAGAATTGGCATATGCATATAACAAAAACCCTTCATGGCATAAATTTACATACTAGGTGAAGAAATGCAGTTTCCTATAGGCTATGTTTGATAGGAGGATAAGAAACGGGGATAAGGGGATAACTCTCATCCCCTTCTCCCCACTAATTATGTTTCCTACCAGACATAGCAATAAGGTATATCCAAGAAGGGTGCTTGAATGACGTTAGTTCTCAGTTACTTGATACATAATAAGAAAATAAAAAACCAATTTAGTTTACCCATAGAAATACAAGACCAACATGGATACCTTCAAAACTATCAAATTACTTGCTTCTAGCAAAGATGTTGTAAGTATGGGCTCATCACCACCATCAATCAGCATTCTAGCATTCCACATTAATAGCATCTTTACTGACATCCGCAACCCAGCCAAAAACCTATTTATCCACCATTTTAAACCAAAATTAAAATTCTTTGGATAGAGGAAATAACTAACGGCATCTAGTGGTAATCTATCATTTCTTTTTCTTTTTTCTTTTTTGTTCTTTTGTGGGTTGGTACAAGACCCGTAATTCTCTATTTTTCTTTCCTTGCATTTTCTGCACACCTAGCTTGTATCCATCATGTAACAGTACAAATCAAAGACAAAAATGTCCATACCTCGACAGTGGAGTCACTCATGAGAAGTTCTTCTGCAAGGAGCTCAAACTGAGAGTATGGGTATCGGGTGAGACCAAATGTTAGGATAGCTCCTGACAATATACTCAACTGCCCTTGAACCTGAACAAATTAGCATTTAAGTCCAACTTAGTAATAAAAAATTGGATACTTTGTTAGAACTTAAAAGATGGTGCAAAATGTTGCAAACTTACAGGATGGGATGTTAATCTCCATCAACCCACCCCACCCCCAAAAGAAGAAAAGAAATAAGTATCGCATTTCAATTCAGAAGCGGGCACACGAGGACAATTTAAGATACTCTTCAAAGTTAAAACATCAAAAGAAAATACCAGCTGTCTTTAAACATAATCTGACATTGCACTCAAAATTAGCAGCAATAATTGTCTGTTAGTCATTTATGCTTACTGCAATTCCAATTGCACACCATTTCCAAGATCAATACAGGGAGAGCCTTTAACACAAAAAACAGGAAACAGATCATGCAAGATGCAGAGTTCACCAACACCGTACCTTAATCTGAGATGATACTGGCCTATTCTACTTGAACTAGTAGGGAATTTTTTTTATTATTTTGTGGTTCTGCAGGCATATCAATAGCCTACTGCATTAATACAAAATTCAATGACTAATTCAGAGGTATGGTATCCTCTTTAGAACTTTCAGACAATTGTCCTCATTGTATACCAGCCACAAACCTCATTAGTGGCTTCTTTATGGTGTTTTTGCCCAAAGATCAGTCTGGCATCAATTAAACCCCCATTTACGCCCAACCCCTCCCAAGAAAAAAAAATAAAACGAAATAAAGAAGGAAATATCCTAAAATTAAGAAGAAAAGGTTCTTCCGCTGCTGGCAAGAACTAAAGGGCTGGCAAATGGGCTGACCTGGACGCGGCTCCAACGTAATGGGACAGCAGCTTTGGCACAGTTTTTGACAAAAACATTAGTCCAGAGAGGTTGAAACGGGAATTCCATGAGAAGTGTGTCAGTCTGTGTAGTATAGTTATTGTTGTCCACAATGAGACTCTTGGGTACCGCATCGTAAAGTGTACCGGCAGCACCACCATTGTCTGGGCAACCTGAGCTCCGCCCACCTATGGCCAAAACGATCATATTACCAAGTTAAAAGAAAAGGTAAAAAGGAAAACATTGCAAAATGAAGGTACATGCATAGTTAATTCAAACAAAAAGTGCATATTGTATACTGGTCAGTTCTTGCCATATGCTAGGCACTACAGCCAAATTCAGGCCCATTATCATACTAGTTAGGACACGAACAAGTGATGATGACATATGTTCTCGTGTAGAGCTCATAGTAATAATAGTAGTCAATAAAGCGACCCCTTTTGAAGTTAAACTACTGAATTAAAAATCCTATACCGTGAACCGAGACCACTGTATCATCGTGTCTACTAAAAACATCAACTGAAACACGACCACCTCCTCCCCCAGCAAGACCACTGCCTCCTGATGCACTAATGTTACCGCTTCCTTTCCTATGAAACATAAGAAGAAAGAGAGGATATAAAAGATTTGAATCTAATTCTGTAGCCATGCATAGACCAACGACTGGCAAGCGCTTCTAGGCAACAAACTTCTTATTCAAATTCTTTTTTTCATGCAATGGTTCTATTGATTCAATCAAAAATACTGCACCCTGAACAGTGTACTCTGTTTAAACTTATGGCAAACCTCTTTTTCTTTCATTATGCCACATTCATGTAGAACAGTAGGAAGGCATGAAGATATACTATCTCGAGTTCATACAGAAAGAATCATACTGCAGTGCAGTTAACTGTAATAATTAGTCTTCCATCAAGTTCACTCAAGCTAAAGTAGTTCAACAATTCATTTCACATAAAAGATTCTTCACAAAAAAAAAAAAAAATCATAAGTCATACATATTGAAGCACTTTTCTAACCCTCATTTAGATGGCATGTCTCCTAATTGATAATACCCTGCTAACTTAGCAAATCCAAAACCCCAAAAATTACATCAAAAGCTAATTGAAAAAATTATATTAAACAGAGAACTCACATTTTATCTGCAACTATATAAATACTGCCACCGGACCCGCCACCACCTTTATCACCTCCATCTCCACCATCAGCAATAACCATCCCCCCCAGTTCCAGCATTTCTGTAGCCACTATCCAAATCCTACCTCCGCCACCGCCTCCATAATCGGCCTCCACACTTGTTGACCCACCTTGGCTGCCATAGCTGTCTGGATGTTCAAGACTAGTCCAGTCATACGGGTCACCGCCCCACGAGTCCTCCTGTGTCTGCCCATCTTTGATATAGCAACTTGCACCTCGGCCACCATAACCACCCCCATCCCCATTGGTACCGGTAGGGGCCCCACTAGTTCTCGGTGGGGGATCGCCGGCCAACCCGGTTGTGTTAACCACAGTACCTTCTAACAATGAGATGTTGGTGGAAGCAAGAACCACGCGACCAGCAACAAATTTTGAATTAACGCCGATCTTTATGTGACCAGATAGGTTGGCTACAATTTCGCAGCCCGGCAATGGACAGGTTAAGGACACCTCAGCGAGGAGTACCAGGCTACCGTTTCCATTTATGTAAATGTGGGAAGAGAGTTCTTTACTAGAGAGGACCTCGCATAGGGTGTCGAAGTCGCCTGTGCCGCCTAGGTCGGACTCGCATGAGGCATACGGCGGAGTCGGCGAAGGTGGCGGAGGTGGCGGAGATGGTGGCGAGTAGTCGTGCCACGTCAATATAGAGAAGTCGAAGTCCGGGTCGGGTGGAAGAGCGAAACTAGGGTTGAGGCTTCCGATAGAGAAAATGAGGAGAAAAGAGAGGAGAGATATGGCCATAGGAGTTGAGGGGAGAAACTCATCAGAAACCCTATTCAGATTGGGGTTGATTAGCGAATTTATTTATCAGGGGGTCTTAATTTGGTCTCTTTTACCTCACACTAGAGTCCTCTCTCTCTCTGCCTCTCTCTCCACGCAAAGGCTTAATTAGAAAGACTAAAAGTGTGATTTTAATGGCTGCGAGAGAAAAGGGGAAAGCGAAGAGAAACTGATGCGGAGAGAGAGAGACAGGGGGCGAGGTGCTGATGAGCTGGAAGGTTTCAGCCGTTGATCGGGGGTTAAAGTGCTGAGAGAAAGCCAGATGGACGGTCACGATGTGAAGATTTTAGATGAGTAGGTGGGGCTGATGCAAAGATAGCCTTCTATTTGGAAGGAATTCAACGCTCCCGGATCACCACGTCAGTGACATTAAGTGCTGGTGGGTACCACGTGTCACTTTTATTATAATTATGAATATTGGGATTTCTGATCCAGGGGCACAATCGTTTCGGTCATGCGATCCAGGGCCGCATCGAGATTTCTACCGAGTTCGGGGCTTTTCCGCTTTTGGCTGTTTTGCAACAAAGCGCGAATACAAAAATAATAAATACAGTACCGATTCTGACGGTATTCCACGTCCATAATTTACGAACTTTTACATAAGAAAGAACGTGAGGGACTTGTGGGAGAATATAATTAATTCTTTTGTCAGAAAAAATATTATGTTTTTCACTCTTTAACGTAGTCGTCAGATTTTTTACGTTTTCTCACAAGCTGGTATATCATTGTACTAAATACGCCACGTAAGCATTAGAGTGAAATTAAGTAGAAGGTCTTGCAAAAAAATTATTATAAAGCTAAAATTTAATGAATTGGCCATTTTCCTTGTTTTTACGGAAGGTTGTTAATTACAGGTCCAAAATAACTTACTTCATTCATTCATTCATTGAGTGACTAAAAATGATTTAGTGGCACTGTGGCAAACAAAAATAAGATACAGTTACTAAATATTAATTTTAATTTATTTGTTAATTGTTAGAACATTTAATGGTCTACGCCAATGCCTTTTAAGGCTGCGGGTCTAAATCAACCAAGCTAAATTCTTGGGTGGCAGTAGTACCCTTTCGGTTCGGATACTGACAAATGACAATATAATTGTCGATGGAGACTTTAAACGAACAAGTATCCTCCTCTCCAATACTGTAAGGGCCTGTTTGGCGGAGTATTGTGCGCATGGGAAGAAAAATTCACTCAGATTGAATTTTTTTTTTCTCACGAGCACAGTAAAATTTAGTTCAAAAAGTTTATGTTCCCAACTCCATTCCCATTCCCCTCTCGATGCCGAATAGGCCCTAAAAGATTCCCTTCACTTTACGGTTTGAGATTAACTCTCAGCTGCTTTGAGATATGGGCTAGCAAAGGGGACAGTATTATTGGGCTTTAAAATTCGTGCCAAATTAAAAAAAGGTCCAGATCCAATAATTGTAAAAGATTCTCTATTACAGTACCAGGAAAGATGTGAATTCGACTTTAAACAAAGATTGCATCACTAATTCATTCATTAATCTTTTTAATAAGAAAATTATTAACGGTATGAGTATTTCGAGAAAAAAAAATATTAATGGTACAACTGAAAGATCATTTTTTGCATCTTCCAATAATTTATTATGTTCGTATTACGGATTCCTGAAAATTAATTTATAAGTTTTTATGTTTCATTAAATTACATTTTATATCAGATACAATACGGCGATGCAACAATCTACAATCCAATACGAATAATGGATGATACCGATACTGCAATACAATACGTGTTAGATACAATAATTTACATAGTAATTATATATATTTTTTATTTTAAAAAATAATTTTATCTTATATCCTATTTTTATGATTTTATCATTATGTTATTCGATAAACAGAGAGACAAATGGGAGATAAAAGACGGGAAAAATAAATAATTACTCTAAATTTTTTACATTCTAATCTTACAGTAGTAATAAATGAGGAAGAATAAATTTACTTATTTAATTTTCAAATTTTGAGGAGCTACTGAATAAGTTGTCACCTTTAAACAATGTTTCGAAAAATATAAATATGTTGAAATATTGTTGTAATTGTTTATGTATATATGCCTACATTCAAGCAATCATGTAAATATAATATTTCTTTCGTAATTGCCAAGTAAATGGGAAATTTGAAGATAAATAAGAATTGGATCCACAGAGCAATCAGCATATACAATCATAGTCACAAGATTCGCGAATTATTCGTGAATAATTCATTTTTTTGTGATGCTGAACCGAACACCAAATTATTCAGGTTGACTGAACTTTGACCAAATTATTCGCGAATTTTACTAATTTTTCCCGAATTTTACAAATTATTCACGAATTTTTCTTGAATTTTTTCCAGATTTTTTTTTTTTTCTATTTTTGCTCTCTTGTAGGACTGAGATCTCTAGTCCGGATAATTCCAAATAATTTCCAAATTGTACCCGAATTATTCCCATATCACGAATTATTGACCTTGCCGAACCGAATGCGAATAATTAACTTGTCACCATTTATACAATCCCGAGTTCTATTTAATATGGCCGGCCCAGGATACGGCCCAAAAGATCCCATTAGGCACATGTTTATTTCGTAAGATCAATTAAAATCCTCCTCAAAAAAAAAAAAATCAATTAAAATCTCGTGAATTTATGTAATCCTGTCCCAATTAGGGGTGCAAATGGGTTGGATATTTTTTTTACCGTATTCGGATCCGTATTCAAAAATTAAATATGGATATTCAATATATGAATATCCGAGCATATACGAATACGAATATGACTTTGAATTTTAATTATCCGTATCTGAATAGTAGATATATATTGTATAGTTTAATATATATTATGAAAATATTTATGTATATATCTACATATATCCAATATTTGATCCGTATTCGTCTAATATTCAATCCGTATCCGTATTCGAAAAATAAAAACAGATACGAATATGTACCAATATTCGATCCGTTTGCACCCCTAGTCCCAATCCCATAGCATCAACTCACAAAATTCATTAATAAATTTCCATACAGCATCGACTGAACCTATACTTAGGGGTGTTCATTGGGTTCGATTTAGTCTTGAACCGAACCGAATTAGTTTGGACCAAAATTTTTATTTAGATTGTCATTTTATATCATATCCTGCCAGCACAATATTTAAAGCCAATATCATATTTATTATTGATTTTAAATTTTTTAAATCAATACTATATTCATATATTACTTTAAATACGATACAAGTTAAAAAATAAATAGACCTATATAGAGTTAAATTGTAAATTTCATTCTTACACAAAATTTTAATTGTTACGTGATAATAATAAACATGTTTATAAAAAACGCAACATAATTGTTTTTTGCAATAAAAAAAAACTCATGCTTAATATAAAATAAGAAGAATTAATATGTTATTTTTGTAATATATGAAAACTAATGACTTTCTCAACAATTCACGATGCATTTGAGCCCACTTATTATTATGTCAAAGGTCGTCATTGCTTCGCCGACCACTTATTTTTTTCTTATTCAAAATTAAAAAAAAGTTGATACATCGTCGTCTCATTGCACGAGACTAAAATTGTTATAATAAAATCCTTGTCACGGTAAGTCCTTTTGCGCATATTCAATTTAAGTACCAAAGAAAATTTTCACAAACTGATGTTGAAAGTTACCAGAGCCTTACAAATGATTGTACAAAATGAAAAGAAAACTTCTTGGTTAACTGTTAACATCTTTTTTAAAAGAACAAAAAAAAAGCTTGTGAGTTGTGATGAATCTGAACTTGGGTGAAAACGGAGCGAATACGAAGCGGATAGTGGTAAAATTATATCCATATCTCTTTTAATTTTTCATATTTTTATTTTAATTTTCGGATACGAATACGGATCGGATATCAGTCGGATACAGATACTGATACTGATCGAATCGGATATTTATTAAAATAATATTAAAAAATACCAAAGTTCATAATATTTAGTAAATTTTAATGGGTGGTCCACAGCGGCGCAGGCTGCCATATGCTTTCTAATTTATCAAATAGGTTGGAAAATATTTTTTTGACATAAAATTTATGTTAACTCCGATATTCATTTTTTTAGATGTTTATTATGAGATTTGAGCGCATTACAAAATAGTTACAAACTAGAGTGAGGTTATGGTACATATTATGAATCGACTCGTGCTAAGGAATTATATTTCTATTTTCAAACTTTTATTAATCGAACTTATATCCATGTGAAAATGTATATAGATACCCAATTTTAAATTTTGTATCCCTGTTTGCTATTTTTTAATATGTAGATAACCAATATTTTTGAATGATCCATAAATTTTAGATCAAGTTATTTTCTACTTGTCTACAAAAATAATAAAATATAAAAAAGTAGGGTTAAAATGCCCCGTTGTTTCTGTGCCCCATTCATGCTCCACATCCTTATCTTCATTTTCGAAGTTCAAACAGTCAATCAGAACCACTCAATATGATTTCTATATTAAAATGTGTTTGGAGACCAAATTTATATTTTTTTTAGATATGTATAAAATCACTGTTTTTTATAATCCAAAAACAGTGATTTTGTACCTATATAAAATAATAGTAAACAAATACGAAAAATATAAAATTTGATCTCTAAATTCATTTTAATATGGAGATCATGTTAAGCAGTTCGGATCGACTGTTTGGACATTGAAAACGAAGATAAGGTTGTGGAACATAAAAGAATGGGACATTTTAACCCTACATAATATAAAATTAGGTCTCTTAAGTACATTTTCATATGGAGATCATGCTCAACAGTTCAGATTGACTATTTGATTGTTTGAACTCTAACAATAGAGATATGGATTCATAGCACAATTCAATTCGTAATGTGCATGTTTCAAGTCTTTCCCTTTGCAACTTAATATATATATATATAAGTTCAAGATTTCTATTTTTTTATTAAAAAATGGTTACATCCAACTTTTAGCCGATTTTGATTGGTTGTAAGTTCGAGTTATCGTTGTTTATGACAATTACCTATTTACCTAATTACCTTGCCCAATTTTGATTAGATGTACAAAAGAAAATGATTGAATTTTGTCTCTATGTGCTTAATCGTAAACAACACAATATTATCTATCTACTTATGATTCCGATTGACAATCTTGTGTTTGAATTAAAATCTGAATTGAGGTTTCGAATATATAATGCACATGTAGTGCATAATATATATATATATATATAAAAAAAGAGCTATGTAATTTCATGAATGTTTTACACCTTATCAAATAATTAAAAAAAAAATTTAAACGGAGAAGAAAATTTACCAACAATATTTCTTATTGAACAAACAAATTACAAAGAGTGAGCCTATGGTACTATGCATAACACGGATTAGTCCGTACTACGGAGCCATATTTTCATTTTGAAAATTTTAATTGTCGATCCGAACCGTTCAACGTGATTCCCACATGAATATGTACTTGCAGACTAAATTTTATATTTTTTCAATTTTTTTACTATATTTAAAGATAGGTAGAAAATCACTTGATCTGAAAATTCTGGACCATTCAAAAACAATGATTTTCTACCTATCTAAAAAAATAGTAAAAAAATTCTAAAAAATAGAAAATTTAGCCCACAAGTATATTCTCATATGGAAATCATGTTGAACGGTTTGAATAGGCCGTTAGGATTTTGAAAACGAAAATATTGATCCGTAGTACAGACCAATCCGTGCTATGCATAGTACCATAGACTCACTCAATTAAAAATATGTTGAGAAATAAGTCTTATGATATCTATATTATTCACGAATTTTACAAATTTCATAAATCCACCCATATTATTCCCTATTTATATTCAAAGTATTTACTAAATTTATGAATTTGTCATTTTCTTTCATAACATATTAACATTTTGTTTATTGTTTGTATCATAAAAAAGTTGAATTAATTCCAAAGCATGTCAGTCTGTATGATCAAAATTATTTGCATCAAATTAACATGATTAATTAACATTCCCACAGCTGGAACTCAGATCCTTGAATTAATGTAGAGTGAGCCTATGGTGCTATGCATAGCAAGGATGACTAGTGTACTACTGCTCAATATGATACTTTTTAAAATTCTAACGGTCGATCCAACCGTTCAATGTGATAACCATATGAATATGTACTTGCAAACTAAATTTGATATTTTTTCGAATTTTTTTACTATTTTTTTAGATAGGTAGAATTTTGATGGTCTAGAATTTTCAGAAAACACTGATTTTTCTACCTATCTAAAAAAATAGTAAAAAAATTCAAAAAAATATAAAATTTAGTTTGCAAGTACATATTCATATGGTTATCACATTGAACGGTTGGATCGACCGTTAGAATTTTAAAAAGTACCATATTGAGCCGTAGTACACTAGCCATCCTTGCTATGCATAGCACCATAGCCTCACTCATTAATATATTTTGTATTATCAAACGATAAGGATCAGGTACATGAGGTTGTACAAGTATGCAATATATTATGTCTGCGTGATGAAGCAGCCTTTATTAGATTAATTGAATGAAATTTGTCGTGATTCTAAAATTATTTCATTATTAAAGATTCGTCCCAAATTACTCCGACATTTTTATTAATATCCAAAGTTTAATAGGAATTAATATTTATGCTCAGATTTCCGGGTTTTCGCCAAAAATGTCCAAGCCGGCCACAAAATGGCCAGCTTACCCCCCCTTTTTTTTTTAAATCCGTATTTTACCCTATATATACCCCTTTTTTCTCTCTCCTCCTCACAACTCCCTCATCTCTCAACCGAATTTCCTCTCTTCTTTAAGGTAATTTTTTTTATCTAATTTAAATTTAAATTTTTATTTAATTTAGGGTTTAGGGTTTAGGATATAGAGAAATTTGTTGTAATTTAGTGTAATTAGCACAGTTGATTCTATTTTAGGGTATTTTGGATTTTTTTAACATAATTAGGCTAATAAGTGTAATTTAGCCGAATTTAGGATAATTACAAAATTAGACCATTTGAGCATGTTTTACCGAAATTAGGCTATTGTAGCATATTTAAGGTTATTTTAATCGCAATTAGGTTATTTTAGGTGCAATTTGACCAATTTTAGCATGTTTAAGCAGAGTTAAGACTTTTTTGTCCCTTATTAACATCAGCACCGACCATATCAGTCCTCTCCTATGGATTTCCCACGATGATCACCTAGTCTCACTGGCTTCTCGTGAGGTACATATCTTTTGTTAGGTTTTCTTAAAATTTTGTTGAGTTTGAATTTTGTTATGATAACACATTGTGGACTACTTTTTTGAACGCATGACACGTTTCTTTTAGATGTCAAGTTGCGGCGCGTTCACATGCGGTACTACGAGATGATGGACCAGTACCTCATCAACCTGGGTCTCTACCAGGTTGTGGACATCGTGCGAGCGGAGAGAAACATCATCAATGCATCTCTCATCGCAGGACTGGTGGAGCGATGGCGTCCCGAGACGCACACGTTTCACATGCCATTCGGAGAGATTACAGTGACTCTCCAGGATGTGAGTGCCCTTTGGGATTTGCCTATCCGCGGCACACCCGTTGGCGGCGTATTTGACAGCACCAGATTCATTGGGGATATTGACGAGTTGTTGGGAGCTGATCCTCTCTATCTCATTGGAGAAAATGAGAGATCCAAATTCCATATGAGGATGACGAGGTTACGGGAGCACTTCAGTGCGGGTCTCTCGGCAGATTCCAACGAGCTGGAGATTCAGAGGTAAAATCTATAATTTGTTTATATTAATCAATTTCCAATATGAGGATTTTATTACATTTACTATAAATTGTTTCTATTATAATTTTTATATGTTTTGTATTGCAGATATACACGGGGCTACGTGATGGACCTTTTTGGTTCTGTCATGTTTCCTGATTTCAACGGTGACTAGATACCGATGATGTATCTCCCGTTGCTTGCAGACCTTGAGCGGCCGTCGCCGTACAACTGAAGTGGGGCTGTCCTAGCCTATCTGTACTCCCACCTGTGCCGTAGTAGTGAGGTAAGTCTCTTACTCTTTTCTTACTAAATTATTTAATCAATCAATCCATCAAAATACACTGATGTCTAATGTTCTTGAAAATGCAGAAGAATGCGAAGCAGATGTATGGGCCGGTACTCCTGCTTCAGCACTGGTCGTGGTCACGGCTACCGGTGGGCCGGCCTATCCAGAATGAGATGCCATATTGGGGAGCACCAGATACTTGGAGATGCCTGACATACGGAAAGAAGTGGTACGGTTACCACCACTACTCAGATCGAACCCACAGTGCTACCGTTGGAATCAGGCTAGTCCGGTCAGAGCTTCAGGTCGTACGATCAGTTGTACGTGGAGGACCTCTTGCCTGGGATGTGTCTTCAGCAGCAGGAGCGGGATATGTGGTTGTACAGAGGTCCACTCAAACACTTCTGGGTAGTGGAGCACCACTACCCAGATCGGGTACTCTGCCAGTTTGGACTAGGGCTGTTTATTTTCACAGATCCATCATTGCCGAGGTCCACGTTCATAGACCTGCACAAGTAAGTCGTATCCTATTGTCAAATACCTCATATTACTTGATAGCTTTGTATTGCAACTAACGTCTTTCTTAAAGGATGAACCACCGAGGGCGAGCGGATCGGGACTTGAGCACCCATTTTTCAGACTACTACAGTACAACCCAGGATCCCCAGTATCTGGACTTCTATCATGAGCCAGATGCGATCGTCCAGACCCAGTATCTGGACTTCTATCTGCAGGGCGATTACGATGCCCATCTCTGTGACAAGATCAAAACCGATGATGGTTACCATCCGAACGGCATCACATGGACTCGCCAGGTAATGCACCTAAAACTACATAGTTTTTTCCTAACTGAATAGTTAATTAATGTTTGATCTGACAAAATATTTTTTTTTCAGCTTCTGTCATCGATCAAGGAGTGCGGGCATGGGATCGATTCGAATCAAGAGTGGGACTACCATCGTTGGGTATTGTCCAATGCTGGGTGGTCGGCATGGTACGACAAGCATGGACATCCGGTGCAGACTCGGGTATGCCATACTTCAATATTTGTCAAGTTTTAGTAAATTTCTTCATTCAGATCAAATTTACTAAATTAATATGTATGATTGCAGAGATGCCGCCACAGCCACTGCCTGAGGAGACCGATACTACTGATCTCGAGTCCCTCTCGTACACTCTCCATGACTTCGGGGTATACGAGGTGTTAGTTTGTAATAATCTAGAAGTCAATAATACTATAATTTAATTATATAAAGCTTTGTTCATGAATTGAATGATTAATAAAATGTCATTTTGTTTTCTTGAGTATTATTGAATTTATGAATATTTCGAGTTAATGACTAGAATTGTGAAATTTCATAATATAGATGATAATACTCTAAAAGGTCACTGACCGAGGTAATTAGCAGGAACACTAATTATCGTTACAAGGTTAGTATGTGGATTAAAAGATGGTCAAGTTTTACAGACCATAGACAATGAGTTGTCATTTTAATCACATAGATACATGTTCCAGGAACATGGTATTTGACAGACCCCGAATGAAACATTATACGGAATTGTGTTCGTGTCATTAATGCTTTCATTCAGTGTTAAGTTCTACAGTATGAGGTATTCATCTTTCCTAACTAAGAGATGTGTATGTGTGATTGTTATCTAATGCTATCTGTAAAAAGTAGCTATAACGGTAGCTCTTCTGTATACATAGCTTAGCTGAGGTAGTGATGGTCTACCAAAAGTACTATTGTTCCTCGTATTTATTATACGAGTTATAGTGTCACTGGGCCCCTTGATAGAGTAAGAATATCTGCTAGCAGTATGAATACAAGAGTATGTTATCCCTTAGGCACCACTAATTTCAAAAGTAAATAAATAATTGCAAATAAAATAAAATAGATGAGTTTAGAGAAAGTTGACACAAGGAGTGATAACGGAGTTCGGCTTAAAATGCCTACGTCTCCGGGGCGTCGCAACCGCTTCTCGGTGCGCCTTTCTATTACCCAAAAAAGAAAGGTTACAACTTGTGAACCGGTGAGCCCTTACAACCAACGGGATGTCACACGGCCAACTAGAATCGAGAACGAAGTCTCTAAGTTCGAAATCTCAAGATGAACGCTCAAGTAATCACTCTAATCTAATCTAACTCAAGATTAGTGAAGTGGATTTGAGGTTGTTTTGAGGGATATTGAAATTCGTATTCTCACAACAATGGATGAACTGGTTCTCACAGAAAATTGCTTTAGAAATGATTAGGGTCGGCTAGATCATTTTGAGGAGAACCCTAAGGTTCTATTTATAGCGGCAGCTTTCAAACGAGTATTCTGCCATAAAACGTCCCAACGTTTTGTAAAACGTTGAAAACGTTTTAACTTAAATTAGGTCAAAAATTCAAATTTCTGTGAGAATTCCTAAAAACGTCTCAGACGATTAACAAACGTCTCAGAACGTTTTCCTCTGGAGATTTATCAATCAAAATGCAAATTTGAAGTCTGAGAAATAATTTAAATCGTCCAGACGTTTTACAAATCGTTTGGGACGTTTTAGAATGTTTTTCCAGCTTTTAATCGATTTAATCTCCAGATTTTTCACATAGAAAAACGTCTGAACGTTTTGTCAATCGTTCCAACGTTTTATCCCTGTGTTTCAACATCAAAGCTACTTTACTAATTATAAATTTACAGTTTAAATGCTTGATAAATAACTTGATGATTTCTTCAGTCCAAGTGCTCTAAATTGCAATTTCAATTGTCTTGAACCTGCATTCTTTCTAATCATAGAGAAAATCGTAAAATTCAATAGTTATATGTTTTGCAAATTAGTCAAATAGACTATAAGAGAATTGCTTGAAACAACAATCTCCCCCTTTTGACGATTTGCAAAACATACAACGCAAGTAAGTGCATATATCGATTTTTCCCAAATTTCAATGTTCCTAATAATCGGTGTTTGCATGTCTTGCATTTTCTCCCCCTTTTTGGAAATCGACTAAAGGGAGACAAAAACATAATCAAGTAGCACAATTAAGAGTGCTCCTTCTCAACATATGCACTCCCCCTCAATTTGGTAATATGTGACATAATTTGAGAAAAGTATGCATGTCATCACAAATATAAAATTATGAAAGATAAGCAATTTAGAATTAAACATGCAATCATATACCTAGCAAAGTTCAAGTCAAACACCATAGGAATAATAAAAGGTCAAGCATACAACATAGAAATAATAAAAGTTCATGCAACACAAATAACATAGCATAGCAATCACTTAGCAAATTCTAATTGGAAAATATCAAATATATTTAAAATTCGGGGTCATCTTCATCATCTCCTTCGTCACCCTCTTCATCATCTTCATCATCGTCATTTCGGAAGGTATGTGAGGGGCACTAGTGGACCGCCACTAGAAGCACCATATTGCTTCACAAAGCGCCGAGCGAGTTCCGAAGTAGTGAGATCAACATCATATATTGCTTTTGGCGTTTTTGAGGCCTTGAATTTGGATTTTGCGTGAATTTGCCTTCAAGATTTTAAGATCGTTGTTGATCGCGGTAATTGGTTGTTATTGGCTATTTGGTATTCTTGCATGTGTTGAACAAGCCAAGCCAATTGATTTTCTGCTCCTTGAGGAAGCTCACCTTGAGCCATTGGTGGTATTGGTGGTTGGTCATGTTGTGCCGGCGGTTCTTCTTCATACGGATCCCAATATTGGTTTGGTAGGGCATTGACGGCATTGATCCAACTATTGACGGGCCGGCCATCCGGTTTTATCATTGGTAAACCCGAGCCCGATAGACTTTTGACCCAACCATGTTTGGGTAGAATATCAAGCAAATGATGAGGTTCATTTGAATGAGATGAGATTGGTACGGTTATGCCATTTAGGCGAATCATGCGATGAATTAAATGGCCATAGGGTAGAGAGGCAACGGAGCTAGAATAACAAGCAATCATGTGACGAAGAATGATAAAGGGGATGTTGAACCGTTTTTCATCCATGGAGATGAGGTGCCTCAAGTAGTACATTGGACCCCTCTCAATGTTAGATTTGATCGTTGCTTTGGGTATGAGAATATTGTTAATGAAAAGAAATAGCAAACGATGTAAAGAGGGAAGAGATGAGGCATAGAGGGGTGCTCCGCCAAAGTTACGGCGAGCAAACCAGGTTTTGAATGATCGGCGGATTCGAAAGCTAGATCAGGCCAATTCCGAAGGAGATAGGCTTCTTCACCCTCATTTACTAACCCTAGCCAATTGGCTACATTGTCTAAAGAGAGAATGATTTCTCGGCCACAACATAGGACTTGACAAGAAAGGGGTCTTCGGAGAAAGTGAGATTGCAATAGCAGGTTTGGGGAATCATCTCACTATAGGGTTCATCACACGTGATCAAAGGTTCCCCAAAAGGCCAATGGGCGGATAAATCCGATAATTTTGTCATCCTCGGGATCTGAGGAAGGTAACCGAGGGCACTTGTTTGAAATAGTAAACATTTCGATAATTTTCGATCCTAAAAACTAATATTGACCCCATGAAATTGGTCGTGAGCAATGGAATTTTTAAACAAATAGGGTGATTGGATCGAGAAATATGGTATCCATGGTTCAAGATCTCAGTGGCAGCTCGACTGGGGGACCTCAGAGGTCAGGGTTCGGGTACCTTTTCTTTCTAAGAATAGTTATTTTCGAGAGTTTTGGAGCCATTGATATGAGAGAGAAATTGAAAATTACCGATTGAAGATTGAAGCACAAATCCGTGAAGAGAACGACTCTAGAAGTGCAGATGATGAAGACGGATCGTCGATTGAACGGAGTCGGATTGTCGGATTGAAAAGGTGTCGAGAGTTAGGGTTTTGGTGGAGAGAGAGGAGGGAGAAAAAACCTTGATTTAAGAGAAGAAATGGAAGGAGGGTTGAGAAGAGGAGAAATCACTTTAAATAAGTGATTTGGTTTTTGGTGGGTGTAATGGAGGTTGAAGGGCAAGGGTGGCGGAGAGAAGAGTGAGTAAGAAGAGAAGAAGAAGAGAGAGAGGGCTCTCAAGAAGGAGATAGGAAAAATAAAAAAAATTGCGTCGGTTCGCAGGGGTCTTTTTGAGGCTGCGCCGAAAACATCTTGGACGATTATAAAACGTCTCACAACGTTTTGTTCTGGACATTTGGAGACGAAAAGTTCGTTTTTGAATTTTAATTTATATTAAATCATCCAGACGTTTTACAAATCGTCTGGGACGTTTTGTATTTTTGTCAGATATATTTTTAAATTTGGAGAATTAATATCGAAGAAGAACGTCACGACGTTTGGTCAAACGTTCGGGACGTTTTGGTCGATTTCTGAAAAATAAAGATTTCGTCCTGACGTTTAGGTCAATTTCTCAGATGGAATTTTCGGAGTTTTGGATTGATCAAATCGTCCAGACGTTTTGTAAAACGTTTGGGACGTTTTAGGTCATTTAGATAGTATTTGGACAAATGTTCATAACGTTCTGACGTTTC
>JAJGRW010000880.1:419323-471413 GCA_025461045.1 Carex parvula | reverse complement strand
CACAGAAACAACGGGGCATTTTAACCCTACTTTTTATATTTATATTTTTGTAGACAAGTAGAAAATAACTGATCTAAAATTTATGGATCATTCAAAATATTGGTTATCTACATATTAAAAATAGCAAACAGGGATACAAAATTTAAAATTGGGTATCTATATACATTTCACATGGATATAAGTTCGATTATTAAAAGTTTGAAAATAGAAATATAATTCCTTAGCACGAGTCGATTCATAATAGTATATTACCATAACCTCACTCTAGTTTGTATTTTTAATGCGCTCAAATCTCACAATAAACATCTAAAAAATGAATATCGGAATTAACATAAATTTTATGTCAAAAAATATTTTCCAGCCTATTTGATAAATTACAAAGCATATGGCAGCCTGCGCCGCTGTGGACCTACCAATTAAAATTTGATAAATATTATGAACTTTGGTATTTTTTAATATTATTTTAATAAATACCAATCTGATATGTATCTATCTGTATCCGGCTGATATCCGATTTGTATTTGTATCCGAAAAATAAAATAAAAATATGAAAAATTAAAAGAGATATGGATATAATTTTACCACTATCCGCTTCGTATTCGCTCCGTTTTCACCCCAAGTTCAGATTCATCACAACTCACAAGCTTTATTTTGTTCTTTTAAAAAAGATGTTAACAGTTAACCAAGAAGTTTTCTTTTCATTTTGTACAATCATTTGTAAGGCTCTGGTAACTTTCAACATCAGTTTGTCAAAATTTTCTTTGGTACTTAAATTGAATATGCACAAAAGGACTTTCCGTGACAAGGATTTTATTATAACAATTTTAGTCTCGTGCAATGAGACGACGATGTATCAACTTTTTTTTTAATTTTGAATAAGAAAAAAATAAGTGGGCGGCGAAGCAATGACGACCTTTGACATATAATAATAATAATAATAATAATAATAATAATAATAATAATAATAAATTTTAGTTTTTATAACTAATTAGATCGCATGTTCAAACTCAAAAGAAATTTGTTTAATGAATTTTGAAATTAAACGACTTAGATTTTTTTTTTTTTCAAACTACATCTAAAACCGTCATTAATATTCTACATTGTGAATATTTACTTTTTTTCAACATTATGAATATTTACTTTTCTGCCGAAATTTTTATTAATACTACTGTAAAAAATAATAATAAAACCACAAATTATGAGTAATTCAAAAAAATACCAGGGCTTTCAAGTCAATCTGCGGTTTCATTCTTGGAGAGGCGCAGATCGACTTGGAGGCCATGGTATTTTTCGAATTCCCCAATTTCAGTGGTGTTTTGATTTATTAAAAATAAGAATAAGTTTTTATACCACTTTGATCATACTAATATGATAAAATACGTCTTTAATAAGTATCCAAATAGTATAGGTTCAGTCGATGCTGAATGGAAATTTATTAATGAATTTTCTGAGTTGATGCTATGGGATTGGGACTAGGGGTGCAAACGGATCGAATATTGGTAAAATCATATCCGTATCTGTTTTTGTTTTCCGGATACAGATACGGATACGGATTGAATATTAGACGGATACGGATCGGATATTGGATATATGTAGATATATACATAAATATTTTCATAATATGTATATCTACTATTCAGATACGGATAATTAAATTTCAAAATCATATCCGTATTCGTATCTTTACGGATATTTAGATATCGAATATTTGTATTTAATTTTTGAATACGGATCTAGATACGGTCAAATAATATCCAACTCATTTGCACCCCTAATTGGAACAGGAGTACATAAATTCACGAGATTTTAATTGATTTTTTCCTTTTTTTGAGGAGGATTTTAATTGATCTTACGAAATAAACATGTGCCTATTGGGATCTTTTGGGCCGTATCCTGGGCCGGCCATATTAAATAGAACTTGGATTGTATACATGGTGACAAATAAATTTTCGCCTCCGGTTCAACAAGGTTAAAAATTCGTAATTTGAAAATTATTTGGACATATAATTCAAAAATTATTCGGAATTATCTGGACTAGAGATCTCAGTCCTACAAGGGAGCAAAAAAAGAAAAGAAAAAAAAAAGTTCTTGGAAAAATTCAAGAAAAATTCGTGAATAGTTCGTAAAATTCGGAAAAATTTCGTAAAATTCGCGAATTATTCGCGAATAATTCAGTCAAAGTTCGGTCAACCGAATAATTCGGTGTTCCGTTCAGCATCACCAAAAAAAAGAATTATTCACGAAAAATTTGCAAATCTTATGACTATAATTGTATATGCTGATTGCTCTATGGATTTTGGTAAACGGAGTGGAAGGATCCAATTCTTATTTATCTTCAAATTTCCCATTTACTTGGCAATTACGACGGAATTATTATTTTTACATGATTGCTTGAATGTAGTCATATATATATAAACAATTACAACAATATTTCAACATATTGATATTTTTCGAAACATTGTTTAAAGGTGACAACTTATTCAGTAGCTCCTCAAAATTTGAAAATTAAATAAGTAAATTTATTCTTCCTCATTTATTACTACTCTAAGATTAGAATGTAAAAAATTTAGAGATTATTTATTTTTCCCGTCTTTTATCTCCCATTTGTCTCTCTGTTTATCAAATAACATAATGATAAAATCATAAAAATAGGATATAAGATAAAATTATTTTTTAAAATAAAAGATAAATATAATTACTATGTAAATTATTGTATCTGATATGTATTGTATTGTATTGCAGTATCGGTATCATCCATTATCCGTATTGGATTGTAGATTGTTGTATCGCCGTATTGTATCTGATATGAAATTATTATGAAATTATATAAATGTAATTTAATAAACATAAAAACTTATAAATTAATTTTCAGGAATCCGTAATACGAACATAATAAATTATTGGAAGATGCAAAAAATGATCTTTCAGTTGTACCATTAATATTTTTTTTTTTGTTCTCGAAATACTCATACCGTTAATAATTTTCTTATTAATAAGATTAATGAATGAATTAGTGACGCAATCTTGTTTAAAGTCGAATTCACATCTTTCCCGGTACTGTAATAGGGTTTTACAATTATTGGATCTGGACCGTTTTTTTTTAACTTGGCACGAATTTTAAAGCCCAATAATACTCCCCCCGCGATAGCCCGAATCTCAAAGCAGCTGAGAGTTAATCTCAAACCGTAAAGTGAAGGGAATCTTTTAGGGCCTATTCGGCATCGAGAGGGGAACGGGAATGGAGTTGGGAACAGAAACTTTTTGAACTAAATTTTACTGTGCTTGTGAGAAAAAAAAATTCAATCTGATTGAATTTTTTTTTCCCCATGCGCACAATACTCCGCCAAACAGGCCCTTACAGTATTGGAGAGGAGGATACTTGTTCGTTTAAAGTCTCCATCGACAATTATATTGTCATTTGTCAGTATCCGAACCGAAAGGGTACTACTGCCACCCAAGAATTTAGCTTGGTTGATTTAGACCCGCAGCCTTAAAAAGTTAAAAGGCATTGGCGTAGACCATTAAATGTTTTAACAATAAACAAATAAATTAAAATTAATATTTAGTAACTGTATCTTATTTTTGTTTGCCACAGTGCCACTAAATCATTTTTAGTCACTCAATGAATGAATGAATGAAGTAAGTTATTTTGGACCTGTAATTAACAACCTTCCGTAAAAACAAGGAAAATGGCCAATTCATTAAATTTTAGCTTTATAATAATTTTTTTGCAAGACCTTCTACCTAATTTCACTCTAATGCTTACGTGGCGTATTTAGTACAATGATATACCAGCTTGTGAGAAAACGTGAAAAATCTGATGACTATGTTAAAGAGTGAAAAACATAATATTTTTTCTGACAAAAGAATTAATTATATTCTCCCACAAGTCCCTCACGTTCTTTCTTATGTAAAAGTTCGTAAATTATGGACGTGGAATACCGTCAGAATCGGTACTGTATTTATTATTTTTGTATTCGCGCTTTGTTGCAAAACAGCCAGAAGCCCCGAACTCAGTAGAAATCTCGATGCGGCCCTGGATCGCATGACCGAAACGATTGTGCCCCTGGATCAGAAATCCCAATATTCATAATTATAATAAAAGTGACACGTGGTACCCACCAGCACTTAATGTCACTGACGTGGTGATCCGGGAGCGTTGAATTCCTTCCAAATAGAAAGCTATCTTTGCCTCAGCCCCACCTACTCATCTAAAAAATCTTCACATCGTGACCGTCCATCTGGCTTTCTCTCAGCACTTTAACCCCCGATCAACGGCTGAAACCTTCCAGCTCATCAGCACCTCGCCTCCTGTCTCTCTCTCTCCGCATCAGTTTCTCTTCGCTTTCCCCTTTTCTCTCGCAGCCATTAAAATCACACTTTTAGTCTTTCTAATTAAGCCTTTGCGTGGAGAGAGAGGCAGAGAGAGAGAGAGGACTCTAGTGTGAGGTAAAAGAGACCAAATTAAGACCCCCTGATAAATAAATTCGCTAATCAACCCCAATCTGAATAGGGTTTCTGATGAGTTTCTCCCCTCAACTCCTATGGCCATATCTCTCCTCTCTTTTCTCCTCATTTTCTCTATCGGAAGCCTCAACCCTAGTTTCGCTCTTCCACCCGACCCGGACTTCGACTTCTCTATATTGACGTGGCACGACTACTCGCCACCATCTCCGCCACCTCCGCCACCTTCGCCGACTCCGCCGTATGCCTCATGCGAGTCCGACCTAGGCGGCACAGGCGACTTCGACACCCTATGCGAGGTCCTCTCTAGTAAAGAACTCTCTTCCCACATTTACATAAATGGAAACGGTAGCCTGGTACTCCTCGCTGAGGTGTCCTTAACCTGTCCATTGCCGGGCTGCGAAATTGTAGCCAACCTATCTGGTCACATAAAGATCGGCGTTAATTCAAAATTTGTTGCTGGTCGCGTGGTTCTTGCTTCCACCAACATCTCATTGTTAGAAGGTACTGTGGTTAACACAACCGGGTTGGCCGGGGATCCCCCACCGAGAACTAGTGGGGCCCCTACCGGTACCAATGGGGATGGGGGTGGTTATGGTGGCCGAGGTGCAAGTTGCTATATCAAAGATGGGCAGACACAGGAGGACTCGTGGGGCGGTGACCCGTATGACTGGACTAGTCTTGAACATCCAGACAGCTATGGCAGCCAAGGTGGGTCAACAAGTGTGGAGGCCGATTATGGAGGCGGTGGTGGAGGTAGGATTTGGATAGTGGCTAAAGAAATGCTGGAACTGGGGGGGATGGTTATTGCTGATGGTGGAGATGGAGGTGATAAAGGCGGTGGCGGGTCCGGTGGCAGTATTTATATAGTTGCAGATAAAATGTGAGTTCTCTGTTTAATATAATTTTTTCAATTAGCTTTTGATGTAATTTTTGGGGTTTTGGATTTGCTAAGTTAGCAGGGTATTATCAATTAGGAGACTTGCCATCTAAATGAGGGTTAGAAAAGTGCTTCAATATATATGACTTATGATTTTTTTTTTTTTGTGAAGAATCTTTTATGTGAAATGAATTGTTGAACTACTTTAGCTTGAGTGAACTTGATGGAAGACTAATTATTACAGTTAACTGCACTGCAGTATGATTCTTTCTGTATGAACTCGAGATAGTATATCTTCATGCCTTCCTACTGTTCTACATGAATGTGGCATAATGAAAGAAAAAGAGGTTTGCCATAAGTTTAAACAGAGTACACTGTTCAGGGTGCAGTATTTTTGATTGAATCAATAGAACCATTGCATGAAAAAAAGAATTTGAATAAGAAGTTTGTTGCCTAGAAGCGCTTGCCAGTCGTTGGTCTATAAATGGCTACAGAATTAGATTCAAATCTTTTATATCCTTTCTTCTTATGTTTCACAGGAAAGGAAGCGGTAACATTAGTGCATCAGGAGGCAGTGGTCTTGCTGGGGGAGGAGGTGGTCGTGTTTCAGTTGATGTTTTTAGTAGACACGATGATACAGTGGTCTCGGTTCATGGTATAGGATTTTAATTCAGTAGTTTAAACTTCAAAAGGGGTCGCTTTATTGACCACTATTATTACTATGAGCTCTACAAGAGAACACCTGTCATCATCACTTGTTTGTGTCCTAACTAGTATGATAATGGGCCTGAATTTGGCAGTAGTGCCTAGCATATGGCAAGAACTGACCAGTATACAATATGCACTTTTTGTTTGAATTAACTATGCATGTACCTTCATTACCTTTTCTTTTAACTTGGTAATATGATCGTTTCGGCCATAGGTGGGCGGAGCTCAGGTTGCCCAGACAATGCTGGTGCTGCCGGTACACTTTACGATGCGGTACCCAAGAGTCTCATTGTGGACAACAATAACTATACTACACAGACTGACACACTTCTCATGGAATTCCCGTATCAACCTCTCTGGACTAATGTTTTTGTCAAAAACTGTGCCAAAGCTGCTGTCCCATTACGTTGGAGCCGCGTCCAGGTCAGCCCATTTGCCAGCCCTTTAGTTCTTGCCAGCAGCGGAAGAACCTTTTCTTCTTAATTTTAGGATATTTCCTTCTTTATTTCGTTTTATTTTTTTTTCTTGGGAGGGGTTGGGCGTAAATGGGGGTTTAATTGATGCCAGACTGATCTTTGGGCAAAAACACCATAAAGAAGCCACTAATGAGGTTTGTGGCTGGTATACAATGAGGACAATTGTCTGAAAGTTCTAAAGAGGATACCATACCTCTGAATTAGTCACTGAATTTTGTATTAATGCAGTAGGCTATTGATATGCCTGCAGAACCACAAAATAATAAAAAAAATTCCCTACTAGTTCAAATAGAATAGGCCAGTATCATCTCAGATTAAGGTACGGTGTTGGTGAACTCTGCATCTTGCATGATCTGTTTCCTGTTTTTTGTGTTAAAGGCTCTCCCTGTATTGATCTTGGAAATGGTGTGCAATTGGAATTGCAGTAAGCATAAATGACTAACAGACAATTATTGCTGCTAATTTTGAGTGCAATGTCAGATTATGTTTAAAGACAGCTGGTATTTTCTTTTGATGTTTTAACTTTGAAGAGTATCTTAAATTGTCCTCGTGTGCCCGCTTCTGAATTGAACTGCGATACTTATTTCTTTTCTTCTTTTGGGGGTGGGGTGGGTTGATGGAGATTAACATCCCATCCTGTAAGTTTGCAACATTTTGCACCATCTTTAAAGTTCTAACAAAGTATCCAATTTTTATTTCTAAGTTGGGCTTACATGCTAATTTGTTCAGGTTCAAGGGCAGTTGAGTATATTGTCAGGAGCTATCCTAACATTTGGTCTCACCCGATACCCATACTCTCAGTTTGAGCTCCTTGCAGAAGAACTTCTCATGAGTGACTCCACTGTCGAGGTATGGACATTTTTGTCTTTGATTTGTACTGTTACATGATGGATACAAGCTAGGTGTGCAGAAAATGCAAGGAAAGAAAAATAGAGAATTACGGGTCTTTTACCAACCCACAAAAGAACAAAAAAAGAAAAAGAAAAAGAAATGATAGATTACCACTAGATGCCGTTAGTTATTTCCTCTATCCAAAGAATTTAATTTTGGTTTAAAATGGCGGATAAATAGGTTTTTGGCTGGTTGCGGATGTCAGTAAAGATGCTATTAATGTTGAATGCTAGAATGCTGATTGATGGTGGTGATGAGCCCATACTTACAACATCTTTGCTAGAAGCAAGTAATTTGATAGTTTTGAAGGTATCCATGTTGGTCTTGTATTTCTATGGGTAAACTAAATTGGTTTTTTATTATCTTATTATGTATCAAGTAACTGAGAACTAACGTCATTCTTGGATATACCTTATTGCTATGTCTGGTAGGAAAAATAATTAGTGGGGAGAAGGGGATGAGAGTTATCCCCTTATCCCCGTTTCTTATCCTCCTATCAAACATAGCCTATAGGAAACTGCATTTCTTCACCTAGTATGTAAATTTATGCGATGAAGGGTTTTTGTTATATGCATATGCCAATTCTTTGCTGGCGAGGATATGAAAGTCACTGTTCTACCGCTTTAGATGTTTATTCTTTCTATTTTAGTTTTAGTAGTTGAGTGAGCATAATGAGGGCATTTTACTTTTGTTGAGTGTACTTCTTTGATCTGGTATAAAATATTTCATGTATACATGAGTGTTTCTATGTTAGGAGGGTTTGCACACTGTTCCTTTGTTGTTCATCTATTAGATGTGCATTGGATCATAAAACTCTTTAACTATACAGGACGCATCCGTTATACATTCTAATGCAAATCTAGGCGTTCATGGTCAAGGCCTTCTCAATTTATCAGGGAGCGGGGATACAATTGAGGCACAACGCTTGATCTTATCTCTTTTCTACAGTATACAAGTAAGAAAGACTATGCTCAAAATTTATTCAATTTACTTTTTCAATATTGTACTATTGGTGTTTATATTTCTTTGGGTTTAACTTAAAGCTTAAGGGCTAAGGCTTAATAAAACCTCACCATCCACAATTATAGATAAGAGCAACAACAATTCTGATGCGCTGTACCAAAATTGGTGTAGCTCCATGGTATTAAGTTGCTCTATTCATGCTCTGGGGTATATGATGTTGGTAACTAGTCTGAGTAGTCTAAACCTGTGTTAAATCGCTACCTTTTGACATTGTGCTCTGTATTTTAGGTTGGGCCTGGATCTGTCTTACGTGGCCCAATTATAAATGGGACGAAAGATCATTTGTAAGTTTATGCGACTGATCTGATTCTTTTTTACAGTTTTACTTGGTAAAATCATCTTTGTTAACTCGATTTGCTATTTGTTGCCATTTAGGGCTCCAAAGTTGAATTGTGAATCTGAAACTTGCCCTGCTGAATTGATTCATCCTCCTGAAGATTGTAATGTGAACACATCATTGTCTTTCACTCTTCAGGCAAGATCTTTTCTTTGAATTACCATTGTTTAATTGAGATTACACTCGTGAATCAAAATTCTCAATATCTTTCAGAATCAAATTATAAGTTTCATGAAAATTCATAGGCAGAATGAGATGTATGGCACCCTTCCATAGAATTGAATCAGAGTCAGAGAAGTTGAATCAAATTGTAGGGTTCTGGCAGCATTTTGCTACTAAATGTAGTCCTTTTGAAATAGAAGTCGTTTAATGATTTTGAGATAATACAGATCTGTCGGGTCGAAGACATTGATGTGTTGGGGTTAATAGAGGGAACTGTGGTTCATTTCCACCTAGCACGAAGCGTCAGTGTGTATCCTTCAGGAATAATTAGCGCCACTGGACTAGGTACTTTTGACCAATTTACCCATCTTTCTTCTTTCCGTGACATTCTTATGTTAGCTGGTGCAGATGATACTGTCCAGACTAAAATCAGTCATCCAAAGAGAACTATAAGTATGAGTTGAACTGCAAAACAAAGTACTGGACAGTGTCGTACACATATGTGCATTGCTGATGGTTCATGACCGTTTTTGTAAGCCTTTGATTCTGGGATTATAACCAGAACTCTTGATGGCTGATATAATACCTGGCTGTTTGGTGACATTTGCTATCAGATGGTATCGCTGTCCTATCATGTTGGAATTGTTACACCTTTTAAGGTTTTCTGTTAAGATGCTTTTAACAGTTGACATTTTTTTTTTTCACATTACTAGTTTCTTATTATCTAATACAAAATGGAACCTGTTTCCTGCTTGTACTTGAGCATCCTGAGTGCAAATCCCTATTTATTATCTAAAGATGATTTGAGATTCTTAGTTGTATGTCTTTCTTGAAAATTAGGTTGCAGAGGTGGGATTGGAAGAGGCAAAGTAGTAAGCAGTGGTCTTGGTGGAGGCGGAGGCCATGGAGGCAAAGGTGGAGATGGCTTCCTCGATGGGACTAAGGTTGAAGGTGGGATCTCTTATGGTAGTTCTGACTTACCTTGTGAGCTTGGTAGCGGCAGTGGTAACGACACAGTTGCTACTTCTACAGCTGGTGGTGGCATTGTTGGTATGCTCGGCCTTTACTTGGATCTATTTTTTTAACCATTAATTCTTCACCATATTTGGTACTGGCTAATTTTATATTTTTTGGAAGAACTCTCTAGGCGTAGTGCTGAAGGATCTAAACGCCTTCTAATACTCTATTTCAGTGATGGGATCATGGGAGCATTCTCTGAATAGCCTGTCCGTCTATGGTTCGGTCGAGTCTGATGGGGAAAGCTTTAATGGGGTCATTACTAATGCCTCGACTGGTGGGCTCGGGGGTGGCTCAGGTGGCACAATCCTTCTGTTTCTTAGAACCCTTACCCTAGGTGATGCATCTGTGCTTTCAACTGCTGGTGGTATTGGCAGCCGCTATGGCGGTGGCGGTGGTGGTGGGGGCAGGATTCATTTCCACTGGTCTGACATCCCTACTGGAGATGAATATGTACCCGTGGCAAGTGTTAAAGGATTGATTAGCAGCAGGTTTGTCATTACCTTTTCTTTTAGATTATTTGTGTTGTTAGTAATATTTGGTACAGTTCTTTTTGTTTTTGTTAGGAATTCAAGAGAATAATTATATTACATGGTTGTTTTCTGTTCATGAAGTTGTGAATCTGCTATCTGTATCAACATTTGGGTTTGGATACGACCTGTTGTCTGACCTGTCAAACCAGAGTCAATATTACTCTCTCTCTCTCTCTCTCTCTCTCTCTCTTGTTTGGGCTTGTATGTAAATTCAAAGGTGCTTCTGGGGAACTTGAAGGGTCAATTTACGTGAACCATTAAGTTTTAACTTTCTGAATGTCACTTGTAGGTTGGCGGATTTGTTTTGTGAAAGTTATATTCTATTTTATGATTTACATTTATGCAGTGGAGGTATAAGCAAAGGACCAGGCTACCCTGGAGATAATGGAACGGTAACGGGTAAAGCTTGCCCAGAAGGCCTTTATGGAACATTTTGCAAGGTACTTGTTACTTGTTTTGTCTCTCTTTAGAACTGGGCTTGTGTTTTCTGTGCCATCTGTCTCCTGAATGCCAAACCATTGGCTCCTCCCTTCCCCAAACCTGATCCTCAAAGAGCTGGAAACATAACTTCAACAATAGAAAAGCCAAACATGATCCAAAACTAAGCTGACTGAATCCAAGATGACTTAAACCTGAAACTCCCAACCCTCTGATTTGCCACCTCTACACACACAAAAGCCATAACACACTAGTGCATTCTTTTTATGTTTCTTAAAAAAAAAATACAGGAATGCCCTCTGGGGACATACAAGAATAAGACTGGCTCAGATAAGTCACTTTGTTACCCATGCCCTTCAAGTGAGATCCCACAACGTGCCATTTTTGTCAGTATTCGAGGTATATTTTTTTTTCCACCCATTTTGTTTGCATGGCTTCTTCATTGAATGTGCTATTTAATGCTAAAGGCTATTAAGCCTCGTGTGTGCGACTGATCGGCAGAGAAGCCATTACAGTCGAACTGGCACACAATTTTATTATAGAAATCCTTGTTCATGCATGACCAATAAGGCAATAACCCAACCCATGACCATTCATATAATGTTGCTCACTGGATTTAATTGAATTTGTGCAGGAGGCGTTGCTGGAACGCCATGCCCTTATAAGTGTGTATCAGATAGGTATCACATGCCCCACTGCTACACTGCCTTGGAGGAGCTGATTTACACTTTTGGTGGGCCATGGCTTTTCGGGCTTTTCCTTACAGGTCTCCTTGTCCTCCTAGCACTTGTTTTAAGTGTTGCGAGGATGAAGTTTGTGGGTAATGATGAACTCCTTGGACCTGCTCCGACTCAGCATGGGTCTCAGATCGACCACTCTTTTCCCTTTTTAGAGTCCCTCAATGAGGTCTTTCTTGTTTTTTTCTTTTTCTTTTTCTTTTTTTCCTTCCCGCAGTTGAATGTGCGTCTAGTCGACTTAATAAAGCCCTCTCAGACAGGAAAATAGACTGAAAGTTGCACAGAAAATTTAATGAAGCATAAAATTGTTCAAGTTGCAGTGTATGCTTAGCAAGATTCCAGGTTATAGTCCTTGTATTTATTCAGTAAGCCACTTTTGCCAAAACAAAATATAATGGGGAAAACTGAAAACAAATTAATAGAATGTTTCCAAGTCATAGGAATTGTATTGCTTACGCTACCTAAAATTGCCACATTTAGGTATTGGAAACAAACAGACAAGAGGAGTCGCAGAGTCATGTGCATAGGGTGTACTTCATGGGGCCAAATACATTCAGTGAGCCATGGCACCTACCGCACCGCCCACCTGATCAGATTGCTGAGATTGTATATGAGGATGCTTACAATCGCTTTGTGGATGAGATCAATGCGCTGGCAGCATATCAGTGGTGGGAGGGAGCTGTGCACAGCATTGTTAGTGTGGCTGCCTATCCACTTGCTTGGTCCTGGCAGCAGTGGCGCCGCAGGCAAAAGCTCCAGCGCTTGCGTGAGTTTGTCAGGTCTGAGTATGATCACTCCTGCCTCCGCTCATGTAGGTCCCGTGCCCTCTATGAAGGTCTCAAGGTGCGTGACGAGGTTTACGATTCCGTTGTGTAATGGCAACAAACATGATATCGAAAGAACATAATAACAATAATCCAAGGAGAAGGAAAACGTAAGATTGAGATCCAGTTAATGCCCTATTTAGTGTTGGTTTACCAGTCTGTTTGTAACACTGTTAGAGGACCCACCTGCTGCCTGGTTTGATGGTATCTGTGAGGTGATATGGTCGAGCACTAGTTTTAGTATGTTTCTTATTGTATCAGTTTTAGTACCTTTCTGTTTAGCTGCATTACATTGTAGGCCTCCTTGCACAATACCGCACAAGCTCAAACATCATAATTCTCTGCAGAAGATTAAATTTTGTTACTTGGTTAATTCAAAATAGGTAGCAGCAACTCCAGACTACATGCTTGGGTATGTGGATTTCTTTCTGGGTGGGGATGAGAAAAGAGCTGATCTGCCTCCTCGCCTACACCAGAGATTTCCCATGAGCATTCTGTTTGGCGGTGATGGTAGCTATATGGCTCCTTTTAATCTACACAGCGACAATGTCCTTACCAGCCTCATGGGCCAGGTCCTTCATTTTGTTTCCTTTTTATACTGGGAGGAGAAATCAAATAAAACAAAATTCCTGTAGCGTTTTTTTAAAGAATTCATTGTTAAATATAAAAACTAGTCTACTTAAGATAACATAAGGGGCCTCAGTATATGATTGATCACTTGTGCTATCAAACTTGTGCACTTGGGGAAGCTTAATTAGAAAGTGCTTAATTTTTTTGCCCAAGGATCATTAACTCTCTTTCGTAGTCAGCATGTAACCACCATCAAGGATCAACTCAAACGATTGGGACTCAAAAATATTGTGATTGGCAATAAAAAACAACAAATAGGAGCGGTCCTTTAGTGTTTTATTCCTCCTCTCTTATCTTTGGTTCTGGATGGTGGTCTTTTTTCTCAGGCTATTCAGCCAACAATATGGTACCGGCTGGTTGCGGGGTTAAATGCTCAACTGAGACTGGTGAGGCGAGGCTGCCTGAGGTCGACCTTGATGCCAGTGCTAAGCTGGCTGGACACTCACGCCAACACACCGCTGAGCCATCATGGAGTGCGGGTTGACCTTGCATGGTTTCAGGCCACTGCATTGGGATACTGCCAGCTTGGCCTCGTCATTTATGCTATTGAAGGTGGAACTCCTCCGCACTCCCCTCAACCCGATGGGACTGCCTCTCGACCCCCTAGAAATGACCGATCACCAGGGTAAGGCTGTCCTTTCTCTTTTATCTATCTCATCGGTTCTTGCATTAAATTGGTGTTGAATATTATAGATTCATACTTGGAGTAATGCAATGTTCATTTCCATAGTTCTTTGACTGAACTTTACTTATTGCAATTAAGCACCAAATCTGGATAGTGTCACCTAATTGTGTAAGTTCACTGATAAAGTACCACATTACTGAATTTTTTGAGACATTTAGCCAGACTGGTGGTCCTCTTACTGAATTGATTCTTAGATTTTTTGAAAGAGTGGGTTGTTCTTGTTGGTAAAGTTACACAACATTGGTGACTTGGTGAAAAAATTGCTAGTTGGGGGTCAGGTTGCAAAATGAGGCTCATGTGCCAGCACAGTGCCATGACAGTCATGGATAAAGTACCACATTACTGAATTTTTTGAGACATTTAGCCAGACTGGTGGTCCTCTTCTGAATTGATTCTTAGATTTTTTAAAAGAGTGGGTTGTTCTTGCTGGTAAAGTTACACAACATTGGTGACTTGGTGAAAATTTGCTAGTTGGGGGTCAGGTTGCAAAATGAGGCTCATGTGCCAGCACAGTGCCATGACAGTCATGGACAGGTCCCTATTTGAATAATTACTGCTCATATTGTATGTATTTTATAGAGACCGTACTGCATTGGGAGATGCTTTGTTAAGTAGAAATCAAGATGCTATTATCCGAAAGAAGATAATGGGCGGTGTTATTGACTCGGGCAGCTTGAGAACGTTGAAGGAGAAGAGAGACTTCTTCTACCCTTTTTCTCTTATCTTGCATAATAGCAGGCCCGTTGGCCATCAGGTTATTTATTTATTTTCTTCTTTTCAGTTGTAACATTAAGTTATTTATTTACTTTTTTGTCTTCAATAGGACTTGAATATTCCTCTTTCAGACTCATTTAGATATCAACTGCAATCCAAGTTATCGGGTTGTGATATTTTTATTTTTGTTTGATTTGGTACCTATTGCTGTGTAATAGTTAGCAATACTACATGAACGGACATCTAATCTTGCAAATTAACAGTTCTGCCTTGGTTTTAATTACACGTGTCAAACTTGGCAAGTAATTATTATGTATTATTATATTAATAAAAACATATACCTGGTGGTACATTTTGATACCTGACACTTGGCAAGTAATTATTATGTATTATTATATTAATAAAAACATGTACCTGGTGGTACATTTTGATACCTCATGTTTTACTTGGTTCTAAATACAGTCTATACTAAGAACTCGTGGTTTTTAATGAATTTGGAAAGAATTTAGTAGTTCAGATATGAGAAAAGAAAAAGGAATTCTGAAGCTTTTGAATTTTCTGTGTTGCAGGATTTGGTAGGGATGGTGATATCAATGCTGCTATTGGCTGATTTCAGTCTAGTGCTGTTAACATTCCTCCAGCTCTATTCTTACTCCATGGTTGACATATTGCTTGTTCTTTTCATTTTACCTCTTGGCATCCTGTCCCCCTTTCCAGCTGGGATTAATGCTCTCTTCAGCCATGGGCCCCGCCATTCAGCAGGTCTGGCTCGTGTCTATGCCTTGTGGAACATAACCTCCTTGGTCAATGTTGTAAGTTTCTTCCCTATTAACTTTCTGTGCACATAATAGTTATGTGCTGTTTTACTCTTATGTAATGACGAGTTTCATTAATATCCTTTATACGGCAATAAATGATAACCTACTCCTTCAAAAACATGTGAGATGTGAGCTAGATCTTTACTCTTCTAGTTTCTTTGCTTGCAGAGAAATGTGTCTAATGCGAAAGGTTTTGTGTTTATAACTTTATATACAATATGGTTTCGTGTTTTGTTACAGAGGACACGATATTTGGGGACTTCTACAGGGGCGGAACCATTGTTACCTGTTCATGTTATTTTTATTCAATGTTGTGTTATTTCAATTTTCCTATCTTTATCTTCTTCAGGTGGTGGCATTCCTATGTGGATTGGTGCATTACAAGTCATCATCAAAAAAACATCCCAGCACACAACCCTGGGGTTTGGGCACGTAGGTTTATTTTTCCTTTTTTTTCTAATTACCGGGTTGTACTCTACAACGGGGGTGGGAATGCCTCTTTTAAAATTTACTAGTATCAGCTAGATCCCATTCCAGAGCTATAAAGAATGTGGATTGGGCCATCAAATACCCAAACAGAACAAGTTGGTGTTCGCACTGAGCCTCATGTACCAAATAGGCATGAGATCATGTTGTTTGGGATTTCTAGCCAAAACTCCATGTTTGACCTTAATAAGGACTGATTTAGCCCCAATGCTTTGATTTCTGGCATGGTTTTCCTGCTGTATGACTGCTTTTGTTTTTGTCTCTTTTTCTTTATTTTGTCTCTAACTTAAATGATAAAAAACATTGTAGGGATGAGAGTGGGTGGTGGCTATTCCCAGCAGGACTATTGCTGTGCAAAACCATCCAAGCAAGGCTAGTTGATTGGCACGTTGCCAATTTGGAAATACAAGACCGATCCTTGTATAGTGCTGACCCTAGCCTTTTCTGGCAAACCTGAGCGAATCAGCTACTCTTCCATTAACTACTAGTGCTAGAGAGTTTAGAGAGGGTTTACTAAAGCGTTAGCTGCAACTCTTTTAACTCAGAAGGTCTTTTTTCTTTCTGAGTCATAAAGGAAAGAGCTAGTAACGGGAGGCCTGGCCTTCATTTATTGCACTAGGCAGGCCTGACTAACAGACTTAGAGAGGAAAAGGAAAAAAAAAAAATAATCGACCCCTCTTTCGAGCTTTAATTGATTTTATGTGCAGTCTTGGTTTTGGTGTAAATATAGAAATGGTGTGCTTGATTGGAGCATCAATTCTTTTGTAGAATTCAGGGGCACCAGATAGACATGACCATTATAGATATATTCCTTTCGTCTTTCTTCCTTTTTGCTAATATTTGAAAGGATTTGCATTTTTGGTCTATATTGTGTAACTTATTTGTTTTTGCGCGTTGTGACGGGGCCTAATTCAGATATCAATAAAGAGGAAGGATTGTGCAGTTTTTATGCACTGCTCTCTGATTTATATTTGCAAAATAGAATAATAACTGCAACCCAGGTGTTGTGGATTTTTTTTTTTCCCTTTTTTGCCCCCCTGATGTAGAGCTTTCTAATGGCATCAAAGTACAATATTTTGAGTTTATATCATGCAATGCTGTCTGCTGGCATTTTCTAGTGTAAGAATGTCATTTTATAATGCTATTCTGAAGAATAAAATGTATTAACATTTTTACTTCTGGGCTTGTAAAGTTCTCTAGTGCTTTAAATGTTGCATTGATTGGTAAAATATTTCGAGAATCTTATCATGAAAGTGAACAACTATCTAGCAACAGAAATAGGAATTTATTATGTAAGTCCGGTGTATAATATCACATTTCCAGCAACTTTGAAGCATGGTACAGCCTCAAACAGGTTGCCAAAACCTCCGAAGGATTAGCATACTTTACCAGAATTTATGCCTCATCCTGGGGGAAAGCGGAGCGGATAGCGGTAAATTTTTGTTAAAAAAATATAAAAATATTATTTAAAAAATACTGAAGTTAATAATATTTATCTAATTATAATAGTAAATAATATAATTTGACCATAATATATATTAAACTAGAAGATGGTTCAAATGCTTTTCTTTTTTGTGTCTCCAATGTGCCTCTATTTTTAAAACATTAATAATTCAAAATTTAAATCATAAACTTCATAATAAAACCGTTAGTGATCTATGTTATTTTCTCTATGTGCTCATAAAAAATATCACATTTCGGTTTTGTTTTTATGTGAATTATTCAATAGTTTTATTTTATATTTTAAATTTTGAGTTATTTAAAACTTTAAAATAGAGGCATGATAGATACAAAAAATAGAGGCATTTGAACCTTGTATGGTATATATTTACTATTTGGATGGATAATTGACACATAAAATCACATAAAATTATAGGGGTATTCAAACGGTCGGTTCGGTTGGAACCGAAGGTTAAATATCAAACCAAAAATTATTTCGGTTTTCAGAAATAAAACCGAACCGAACCGAACCAGTTGAACATATTAACTGAACAAGAATTGAACCGAACAAAACGAATTAAATTTCAGAAAAAACAAAAGGAAAAGGGGAGCCAACAGTCAGGAAATAAGATCACACGAGAATTCAATCAAAAAACAAAATTATCGCATGAGTATTGGAGAGAGACAAGAGGGGAGCAATCAGCCATAAGAGAGAGAGAGAGTGTGAGATTGAGTAGTGAGCGTTGTTTTTCTTTTTTTTTTGAAGACAAGTGACTGACAAGTGTGTATATTAAATAAAAGGTTTTATACAACTAAGGCCTCGGCCATAGACAATCGTTGGTGCACAGGAGCATCCCATGCTCCGCCTACAGTGCGCTACATGGCACGTATAGAGCTCACTATATATAAGAAAAACTAAGAATTAAGAAAGCAAGAAAGGTGAATGAAACAAATACACACTCTATTTATTTTAACCTAACACAGCATAATATAGCTTGAGCCATAATCTCACTTCATGTGCGCATCTTCCTACCGCAAGTTAGCTAGAAGCTTCTGATTAGCAAACACCACAGCGTTCCTTTGCTTCCAAATTCGCCCAAGAGACACAACTGAACATTACCATCCATATTTTCTTTGTGATACCACCCTGTGTGCGAGTCACACCCCATGAGGCGTCCTAGATTCCTTGTACCGTCATCGTTGACGCCATGATGCGTCTGTTTAAAATTTTGGAAACTTCGAACCAAACATTGACCGCATAGGGACATAGGTACAGCAAATGAAGGATTGATTCAATTGGGCAGTCTCTGCACATTTCGCAGTGCATCAGTAGGTTCATACCCCTTCGTCTGAGGACATCCCTTGTTAATATTTTCCCTTGCAGTACCATGTAAACAAAAATTTTAACGGTTGGAGGGATTTTGATATTCCATATTGCCCTGTAGTGCCACCGAATTAGCCTCCCTTGTACCATTATTTTGTAAGCCGAGTTAGCCGAGTATAGCCCATTTGCACTTCATTTCCAGCATATAGCATTTACCGCATCAGGTATGAAACCAGGGGCTGTAAGTAGAGTTTCTTCTGGGTTTATAGTCTGAATGTCCTGCCATGCCGAAAAGAGGTATATAGCCTGTTTTTGCGAGATCATAATCCTAGATACTGCTCTTGGTGCACCTTGCCATGAATTAAACTAGTATGATACTAAGTGGCCATTCACCAAGTCCCATGATGTGCTCCAGTTAAACAGTTGCTTAATTTTATTCAACTGATTCCAAAAAAATGAGCCTGCCATAATCCATATTTTTGGACCCAATTCAACCGAGCCTTTCAATCTTATCCTATTGACACCTTAGCAGTAGTGAGATATTGACAAGGTTCAAGTTTGAGACGCCAAGGCCTCCATAATTGCGCGGTAAGCAAACAGCCGACTAGTTCGTTAAGGATATTCCTCCCATTGAGGCATCTCCTTTACCCCATAAAAAGCCACGTCTCACCCTATCAATTCTTACTATTACCCACTGAGGCAATTGGAAACATGTCATATGATAGATGGGTATTGCCGACAGAACCGATCGAACCAATTCTAACTGGCCTCCTATATACAGGATTTTCCCTTTCCAACCCCCCAATTATTTCTCCACCTTCTCTATAAGTGGAAGGTACATTTCCTTTGTTGGTTTTCAGACAGTCAAAGGCATCCCTAGATAAGTAACCGGGAATTCCGTGCGATCACAACTAAGACCTTTTGTATCCAATCGATATCTTGATCTGGGACATTTATTGGAACAAAATTGCTTTTGTTGAAGTTTATATTGAGCCCAGAGATTGAGGCAAATAACCTTATAATTATTTTCAAGGATATTAGGGTAGTGGGATTTGCATTGGCTATGATAGCCGTATCGTCCGCGTATTGCATTGCAATGATTGCCTCTTTCACCTTTCTTGTCAGGCTGGTTCTCAAAATTTGGTTGAGCGAGCCCACCATTTGTTGTAATGTATCGACAACAATGTTGAATAGCATAGGGGACAGAGAATCCCCTTGCCTAAGGCCTCGCTTGTGTATAAAATAATCTGTTGCCTCGCCATTAATTAACACCCTAGATTGAGCTGTTTCAAGTAGGGCCTGTACCCAAGTAATCCATTTAGTCGGGAAACCCCTGGCCATCATAATGTTGGTTAGAAAATCCCACTCAACGGTGTCAAATGTCTTTGCAAAATCAAGTTTGATAAACACAGCTTTGTTCTTGGAATTTACTATATGGTGCAACAATTCTCTTGTAGCTACAAAGTTGTCGGTGATCTGCCGACCTTTTATAAATGCGGCTTGGTATTTAGAGATCAAATTCGGCATCTCACCTCTTAACCGATTTGCCATGATTTTGGAGATTAATTTCGAGACCAAGTTAATGACACTAATCGGCCAGAATTCTCCAACCTTAGTAGGAGTGTCGATTTTAGGTATCATAATTATGTTAGCAAGATTGGTCTCAATCAAGTCGAGCTGTAAGTTAAAGAAACCTTTCACAATTGATGAAACCTCCTCCTTTATTTGTGGCCAATAGGTTTGAATGAATTCACTGGGCACCCCGTCGGGCCCAGATGCCTTGTTCTTTGCAAGGCCCTGAAATGCACCATCTATCTCAGTTTCTGTAATGGGCATCTGCAAGTGTTGTAGGTCCAGGCTATTAGGGTACAACACCTTTGGATTGAAGCTGAGCACTGGCCTTGACAACCCCAGTGTTCCCTGCATGTGTTCATAGAAAATCTGTTTAATTTGCATTAAGTCCGTGACCAGGTTTCATCATGAGTTAGCGATAGCACTTTGTTGTGTCGCCTTCGAGATGAGGCATACGCATGGAAATAGCGCGTGTTGCGGTCGCCTTGACTCAGCTATTTGCACCGCGCCCTTTGTCGCCATCATTCTTCTAAATTTCTGGCTAGCTCAAAGGCCTGTTCTTTGATTTTGCATCTCAATTTAAATTCATGCAGCGCCAGCACTCTCCGTTCTTCGATCCTGTCAAAGAATAAGACAGCTTGATTGCAAAAAGTTAGTTGTATATCCATAGTGCTAAATTCCTACCTATGCCACAAACCCACAATAAGAGGTTTAATTATGTCTATTAATAAAAAAAAATCAATCTTTAATTTAGTGACAAATGACAATATTTTTTATATGAGAGATGTGGGTTCAAAATCCGGATGAAAAATATCTTTTGTAATAACAAGAGCAGAATTTGAAAGGTAAAGACCTCCATCTCTCTTTCAAAATAAATCAAAAGTAGATATGTTTAAGCAGTTTCAATACGTTTCAATTTGCGAAGTTTACAAAAAATATTAGATTGGGATAGTTGATCTTGATTTTTCTAAATATGTTGCAATCAAAATACTTTTTCTATTTCCATACATTTTATTTTAATAATTTATATGAATAAAAAATTCTCAGGGCAGGTGCACCGTGCATCTCAAGTCCTCACTAACCAAGTATGACTCGCCACATAATGTGACAGTCCGTATATTCTCCAAAGAATCGCCACCTAGTGTTCGATAGTGACTCCAGCTAGACTTTGACCAAGATACATTCGACCAATAGAGAAGAGAGGTTGACTTCACCATAATGACACCTGAGATGCTACGTCAGCTTCACAATTGGAACTTGGAAGCACGCTGCCCGAACAAGACAAGTATTAGATGCACACAAAAACCAAAAAGTGTTACGATTTCTTTTCTGAAGAAGAAAATTGACAAATGACAATAACCATTTAGTAAAGTAAAGTAAAGTAAACTAAAGTAAACCTACTCCAATCGCCAAGGTAGTTCCATACGAAGAGAAAGATCGGTTCTTGCAAGTACATTGATTCCAGCAACTATTTCCCCAAATTGGGAAGAAAAGATCGCGCAGTTATGGTGGAGCACCCACGAATTGCTCCGTTTATTCTGGGTTTTATGATGGGTTCGTAAACAAATTGAATTAACTGGAAGAACTTTTTCCTGAGAGATGGGTCATTCAGGAATTAGGAAAACAAAGGGAGATAAACAAACGATGCAGAGGAGAGAAAGAAGAGCATCACAACCACTTCTGGTTAGTATTGGTATTACAATTGCTTTCTCCTTTGCTGGATTTGTGCTTTCTCAAATTGGGACAAGGACTCGGCCCCATTCAACACTTCCTTCTTTAGGTACTCTTAAATCTTTTTGAAACTTTTTGAAATTTTTTGTGGGTTTATTCCGTTTGAGTTGATCGTTTATGTTAATTTGTTTGTGTTAATCTATTTGTCTTACTGGGAACAGTAATTGAGGAAGAAGAAGAGGAGATTAGTGATCAGACACAAGATGAGTGCAATTTTATGAAGGTATGTTTTGGAATTGGAAGCTTAAGTTGTGTTTTTGGTGCTGAAAAGGATTGATCCTTCTGCTTAATGTATAACATGATTCTGAAAAGGAATTTGAAGGTATGTTTTGGAATTTGAAGCTTAAGTTGTGAATTTTGGGTTGTCAATACTATCTTTTGAATAATCAAAATAATTCATTACATAGAAAAACTGTAATAATAATTAGGGTTGAAGTATAAACTGTTTGAAAGGATTGCCTATAACTGATAAATTTTGTTGGGTAAGTTGAATTTGCTTGAATTGAAAAGTTTAAAGCCTAATTAAATCTTATCAGTTATGCATCTTAAAACATCATCCAAAGCTTTATTTCATTTTTTTAAGGAAGCAACTCGAGAGGGTTCAACCACTACTCTTACTGCCACATCAGCCACAGCTTCTCCTTCTCCAACAAGAAGTAGCTCAGGAGATGAAGAAGGCTTCCTATTACCAGAATTCAACGACCTTGTTCTAGAAGAATTTGGATCAAGCATGCCAGACCCACACCTAGATCTAATTGTGAATCCGATCAGAATACAGTCTACCTGTGAAATTGAGAATGACGTCTCCTTCCTGAGAAACATGGTTTGTTCCCTTGAAGAGAGAGACATATCTCTTCTATCGCAATTACTAGAATTCTCAAATTTTAATGAACAGGAAAACTCAATTAGCCAGCTTAAGAACCAATTGAAAGTTAAGAATGTAGAGACCAAACTCTACACATTAAAGATGGGGTCATTGTTATCTGAGAACCACAGTTTGCGGGCCCAGCTGACAGAAAGTTCTAGAAATATTGCTGAGCTGGAAGAAGCAAGAGAGCAAGTTAGCGTTCTGGCGAACAGAGTGCAACTTCTGAGAGAAAAAATGGAACAGATGCATAACGGAGAGGATGCGAGGTCAAAGAGAATCGAGGAATTAGAAGAGAAATTGGAAGATTTGAGATTGGTTAATGCACGCTTAGAGGAGGAAAAATGGGAATTGGTACGGCAACTCAAATTGCAGAAAGTGGAGTTACGGTTAGACACAACTTTCCACACGAGTAAAGAGGTATGCTGATCTTAGCTGAACCATTTAGTGTTGTAGTGTTAGCTATTTTTTTGAACGGACTGTTGTACCAGTAAATATGAACCACCTTACATTTGTCGAACTGAGGACTATTGTACCCAAGTGACGGTTGTAATATTCAACCAAGAGTTATATATTGGTAAATACATGTGCTCAACCAGTAGCTCAAGTCTCTAGGTGCTTCATGGGTACATTTCCACCGGTATCAGTTGTCATTAAAAAGTTGAAATGGTAATATCAAGCACAGAACTCTCCGGTCATTAACGATATTATAATTATCATTGTATATCGTTTTCAAATACCGAGCTTAAGTGGTAAATATGCAATTTACCCTCTCTATACTTTCAGAGAGAAGCAATAGAGGAAGCTGAAAACCTCAGACATGAAGTCGAGAAACTGACCAATGAAATTGAACAGCTGAAAAGCAGCCGGTGTCTAGATCTCGAAGAGCTGGTGTACCTGAAATGGATCAATGCATGTCTCCGTTACGAACTTCGAGATCACCAGCCTGCTCACAGCAAAACCCTAGCGCGTGATCTAAGCATCACAATCAGTCCCAGTTCAAAAGAGAAAGCCAAACAATTAATACATGACTATGCATGCAACTCGGGGCCCACCTCCTCGGATGATTCCAACTGGGAATACTCATCAGAATCTTCTGGAGATTCCTCCAAAATTAGCAACTCCAACAAACCAAAATTGTTTGGGAAACTAAAATATTTTGTGTTGGGAAAAGATGAGAAAAGGATTGACAGAGCGAGTGATAGTTGTAGGTTCAGTTCTTGGGGCAGTGCCTCTTCTTGCATGACTGATGAATTTGTGCTACCAGTTCATTTACAGAGGCTGTTAGATGGGCAGGAGAAATTGGCACGGTCTAGATCGGATGCTGGTTTGGGTTACAGAGGGAAAAATATAGTGCCAATGGAAGGGGGTTTTACAGGAAATGGTTATGATGGAAGTGAGGTTCCAGAAAAGATACATCTTAGAAGGCTCTCTGCTGCTCTTGAGGATTCAAGAGGGAATATAGATAGACAAGCAGCTTCCTTCTCATTTACCAGAATATGATTTTTTTGGGTGCTGCTGTATATAATTCTACCACCGGTGTACAGATTTTACATGTATAATTCTACTGAATAATTAGGTATTGTCTGATGTGGTTCATTCTACACGCTGCTACAATAATTTGTTCAAAGGCTACTAATTATAGTAATTTTTTTGGTCCCTCTGCTATTAGTCGATGGCCTCTGTACCAAGAGTTCCATTGTAAAATCTAATTTTTTTTTTTTTTCATGATTACACACTCAGTTGCAGTAATAACTAATTAGCGCTTTGTTGATTTAGCTGGAAGGATGGTTCTCATTTATAAAGCATTCAAATGAGATGACCAATAAGCAGCCTATCTAATAATTGGGAATCTCAATGCAAAGGCATTGTTTATGTCTTGTGGAACTTACTCTGGGACAATTAGATAAATACTGTACTTAATAACTAAAATAAAATAAACAAGAGGAGATTTATAGGCCGAACAACAAATATCGCTTCCAGCCTCGAAGCCCAAAGCCCATTAGCGGCCTTGATGACTATGAAGCAAATGATCCAATCTGTGAATAAATTGAACGGGGTTCAACAAAAAAAGGAAACTAGTCAATATGACAACTGAAAGAAATGTAAAAAACAAGCCCACTAAATGCTCTATCAAAATAAACGATAATTTAAGGGAAAGTTAATTTTCTTCCACAGTTTAGAGAGAAAAGTCATATTTATAATTTATAATACGGTTAAACCTTCAAGTTCCTTTGACACTAGGGGTGTCAACGGGTATAATAAGTGTCGGGTGGAAGTATTTCCATATCTGTACCCGTTACAAATTATTTTTATCCGTACTTTATCTTTATTTGTTATGAATTATTTTGTCCGTACTCTATCCTTATCTGTTATAGTTGTTGGATAACGAAAAGGTAGCGGGTAAATAACGGGTAATGCTAATATAATAATTATTTTTATGATGTACTAAATAAAACATTAAAACATATTCATTTCACACATATATACGTGTTTTAATGGTCTAAAATTTTATTGGGATTTGCTAGAATTTGTCTACGTGTTTTAATAGTTAATTAAGGAGAAAATTTCTGGTGTGCCCATTCAAACTTTCAAAATAGCCAATTTACCCATCAAAACAACATAATATCCAATATCCCCATACAAACTTCATATTATTTCTTCAATCCCCTTTTATCTATTTAACTCTTTATTTAATTACTTTAAATATTATTTTGACCAATATACCTTTCTTTCTCAACAGAGACATTATTGCTAACCTCCTCCAATTCCTCTTCAACCAACTGATTAAGCTGCTGCACTTGTTTTGCTTCATCTCCCTCATTTTTATCCATCTCAGAATATCCCACCTCCTCCTCCCTCACACCGAAACATAACAAAAGTCATGTCATGATCGTATATTCGTATTCATTCGGCACCTCAAAAACCTTCTTCGCTTTATCCATCAGACCATCACCCCATCCTCAGTATCTAATATTTCTCCCTTTACACGGTCCGAGATAAGCAGCTTAAAATTATCCACGCACCTCTGGTTTTCATGTGCCAGGTTCATGTATATCAGCACCTCCCAGCAGCGGAGGAACTCCTTTTTGTTTATCTTCAGATTCTGACGGATCTGGTCCACAAGACTGGTCAGCGGATCGGTATCAGATTTGGCGATACGCTTGGAAATTGCAACAGAGTTGATGACTTAAGGAGAAGCTGATCAATACACTAATCTAATAAGGTCTGGACAAAAGAATTTAATTTGAACCTGATCGATTCGCCTGCGTGGCCGATTTTTAAGGAATTGGAGAGGTTCAAAATAAAACGTAAATCTGTTGAGAGAGAAGGGTATATTTGTCAAAATAATATTTAAAATAATTAAACAAAGAGTTAAATAGATGAAAGGGGATAGAAGAAATTATATAATGTTTGTATGGGGATATTGGATATTTTGTGGTTTTGATGGGGAAATTGGCTATTTTAAAAGTTTATATGGGCATAGCAGAAATTTTCCCGTTAATTAATTAATTAAGTGTAACACAACTACATATAATGGTCAATTGTCCAAGTTCAAATTTTTTGATAAAAATATATTTTTCAAAAAGATCAAGAGTAGTTGGAGAATGAATATTTATTGCTCATTAATATATATGATATATATAATTTTTTTATAGTTACTTGATCGGGTAATGGGTACGGAATAAGCTTTATCCATACTCTTATCAATTTAGATAACGAAATTTTTTTTTATCCGTACCCGTACCTGATAAGGTGATAAGTTTATGAAAAAAATTCTTTACCGGTACCCATCTTATCAAATACGATACGGATTGATAAATAAATAAAAGGGTGTCATTGACAACCCTATTTGACACGCCACATCATTTATTTTATTATTGGTCCAATTTATTTCTCTTTTCTCATTTATATTGATCGTATGACTCATAGTCATATGTCATCCATATCTTTCCTCATAAAAAAATATGTTTTACTTAAGATGCAAATATTATTCTTAAATGAATCAACCTCTTTTTCAAAAAATGCATTTGGGTCCAAATTTACTTTTATAGGTTATCTCTTTTTAAAAAAATTATTGAGTTCAAAATTTATTGAATATAATATTAATTTTACCGAATTGTCTCCTTTTAAATTTAACATTTCTCAATTTTTTCTTCGGGCCAAACACTCATAATGGTAGGGCCAGGTTCCAAACCCATGTTGCACAGAGAGGAAAACACTACTACAAAAAACACATTAACACCTTGTTTGGATGGAGAGTAGAGGAAGGAAGAGGAGGTGAAGAATAAAAGGGAATGTAATAGAATTTTTTGAAAAATTTCGATAGAGGCTATCAGAGTGATACAGCAGAAAAATAGAAAAGGAAAAAATTAAAAAAGAAAAACCTCCCCCGCCAACTACATTAAAAACTCCCGCTCAACAGTACTTCAACCATAAGTTAGCCTCTTTCATTGCTTGATATGCCAGTGCCTCTACATTCATATGATCACCTTCGAAGATTCTTTTGTTGCGCGACCTCCACAGCAGCCAACACGTAGCAAAGAAAAGAGGACCCCAGGTTTTTAATGACATCTTTCTCTTAGCCACCCTCCATGAACTATCAACCGTGGACTGCACCGTATCTTGGCTACTCAAAATTCTGTATCCAATCAAACCATTAACTCTTGCCCAAACCCGCTTCGCATAGAGACAGGGGAAGAAGAGATGCGATGCTGTTTCTAAGGGACACTGATCACACATTTCACACTGAACTTCGCATAGCAAACCACGATGGAGCATGACTTCGTGTGTCAGTAGCCGACTTTGCAACAGCAAATAAGCAAAGAACCTAACCGTAGGCGGTATGTGGAGCTTCCAAATGAACCGATAATCCCATTTTTTTCTACCTGTTGTCACAACCACTTTATAGTAGGAGTTTGCCGAGTATTCTCCATTGTTGGTCCATAACCACCGAATTCTATCAGTCTCTGATGCTTGTGTCCGAACATTTTGACATAACCCTCTACTAATTGCCATTTGCAGTGAATATTTTCTAGTAGCAGGTACTGGCAATGTTTGTGAGGCTTTCGTTGGGTAAGTCCATGCATCAAACCAGTAGGATATAGATAATCCTTGTGCCACCTCCCATTCGATACACTAATCAAACAGCGCTCTGTTGTTCAGTAGCTGAGCCCAAAAGAAGGATCCTTGCCTTTTCCAAATCTGATGTGTTTGGGTATTTGATGCCACATTGTAAAGTTGCCCCATTGTTTGGGTCCACAGCGATTGAGGAGTTCTATATAACCTCCACCACCATCTTAGAAGGAGAGATTGGTTATGGACCTTCAGATTTGCACCTCCCAACCTGCCAAATTGCTTGGGCAGACATGTAGTCTCCCAATTGATCAAAGAAATGCCTCTTTTTGTTGCTGACTTCCCCCATAAGAAATCTCTCCGGATTTTGTCAATTCTTTTGATTACCCACATCGGTAATAGAAAGGGTGACATGAAGTATATAGGGATTGAGCTTAAAACCGAATTCATCAGTTGCAAGCGATCCCCTCTTGAAATTAGCCGACCCTTCCAACCTTCCAATTTTGACTCAATTTTTTCAATCAAAGGCATGAACAGCTCCTTATTGGGTTTTTTCAAAGTGAGCGGCAACCCCAAATAAATAATTGGGAAATTAGATAACGAACAACCAAGGATAGCCGTAATGATCGGCACCTGAGTGGAACTAATATTCAGAGGTATCAAAGTGCTTTTGTCAAAGTTAATATGAAGACCCGAAACTGCTGTGAATAATCGTAAAATTACCTTTAGGGAGATAATAGTCGAAGGCTCAGCATTTGCAATGAAAATCGTATCATCAGTGTATTGATGAACGATCATCGCTTCGCACAATTTTCGAGATAGCCGACCATGGACAGATTGGTTTAATACCTCTATCATTTTGGTAAGGACATCCACCGCAATATCGAACAACATAGGAGATAAAGGGTCCCATTGCCGTAAACCTTTTTTGTGATAGAAAAATTCAGATTCGGCACCATTCATCACTACCCTTGAAGAGGCCGTTTGCAACAAGATTTGAATCCAGCTAATCCATTTTTGAGGGAACCCCCGCGCCTGCATTACCTGTGTGAGGTACTCCCAGTTTACGGAATCAAACGCCTTTGCGAAATCAATTTTGATGAAGCAAGCAGAATTCCCACTGCCGGATATGTGATGCAACATTTCTCTTGTAGAATTGAAATTTTCCGTGATTTGTCGATTTTGAATGAAAGCTGTTTGGTTGGAGGAAATTAAATCAGGAAGCACTGTACGCAATCTATTGGCCAAGACCTTGGCGATCAGTTTTGGAACTGCATTCATCACACTAATTGGTCTGAAATCGCCCACCATAACCGAATTTTCCTTTTTCGGAATCATGACAACATTTGCTTGATTAATGCAAGAAATGTCAAGAGAATGATCATAAAATGCATTAAATAAGCTGCACACCTCTGTTTTGAAAGTTGCCCAATGTTTCTGAAGAAATTCATTCGGGACCCGATCCTTTATTTTTTGCCAACTGTCATACTGCTGCTTCTATTTCATCATGAGTGAAGGCTTGTTGTAGGAAATGTAAATTTGGGTTTGCCGAATATAGTGCCTCTGGACTGAAAGGCAAAACCGAGATAGTGGTACCCAATATGCTTTCTAAATGGCTCTTGAAGGTATTTCGGATCTGGTCTTCCTCTATTATCTCTTCATCTCCAAATTTTAGGTAAGATATCCTATTTCGATGTTGTCTCGCTGAAGCAATTGCATGAAAATAGCGAGTATTTCTATCACCAGCTTTTAACCACTTACAACGAGAACGGTGTTTCCATCGCGACTCAGTTATACATGCCAAGGTGTAAGCCCGCTCTCTCACCATAATTCTGAAACGTCTTTCATAACTCTGCAATGGCCGTCTTTCCTCAATTTGGTCAAAGAATAATAAGGATTTCTTACAAAAATGGAGCTGTTGTTCGATTGCATCAAAATTTCACAATGCCATTTACGGAGCCTTTGGTGGACCATATCGCAGTATATTCTAAACTTCTGAAGGCCTTGGTAAGGAAGGTCTGAGATCTCGTTCCATGTTGAGTTAATGATCTTTGTGGCCGCCGGGTTAGAGAACCAGAATAACTCCATTCTATAATTTCTTTTTGGTGTAACATTTAAATTTAAATTTATAAGTTAATTTCTTTTTGCCTCTACAATTCCAAGATAATAATTTAAATTTTCTGAGTTTGTGTAACATTTAAATATTAAAGAAACCACATGTAACTCCCAACCAAAACTGGCTTTTAGGCTTCCTCCTCCTCCGAGGTAAGCTCATCATTCGGGTCGAGTTCAAATCTAGACATGTCTGGATAGTCATCATCCGTTTCTCTTATAACCATTGCCGACTGTTCTGCTGCTTGCCGTTGTCTCTGATCATTGTCTGATTTAATAATCGCTTCTACATCTTTCGTCTGAAACCCGCATCCCGCAGCCAACTTCGAGACATGTTCATAGTGCCGTTTGATTGTTAGCAATGCCGACCATTCATTGTTTACTAAAAATAAAGGAAAAAATATAACTCTTGTGTTAGTATATGTAGATGACTTAATAATTACCGCAAACAATTTAGAGGAGATTAGAAAAATTAAATTTCAATTAAAAGAAAATTTTGACATTAAAGATTTATGATATTTAAAATATTTTCTAGGAATAGAAGTAGCTTTTTCAAACAAAGGCCTATTAATTTCACAAAGAAAATATACTTTGGATTTACTAAAAGAAACCGGTAAATTAGGATGTAAACCGGCATCTACACTTAGATAATAAATATAAATTAAATACAGAAGATGGTGAACCTTTAGAAAATATAAACCAATTTCAAAGACTTGTAGGTAAATTAATTTACCTCACGGTAATCCGTCCAGATATTTCATTTGCCGTAAGTCAAATTAGTAAATTTATGCATTCACCAATAACACCGCATTTAGAGGCCATAAATAGAATTTTAAGATATTTAAAAGAAAATTCCGGAAAAGGGCATATGGATGAAGAATAATAATTCTAATGCAATATGTGGCTATTCCGATGCAGATTGGGGCCGGTAGTTTTGATAGAAAATCCACCACCGGCTTTTGCACATTTGTAGGCAGAAACTTAGTCACATGGAAAAGCAAGAAGCAAAATGTCGTGGCACGATCGAGCACGGAAGCAGAGTATCGATCCATGCGTCAACCGCAAGCGAATTGATATGGCTCAAACAATTACTTAAAGACATGGGAATCAACGTTGATCAACCCATAAAGATGTATTGTGATAATAATTCGGCACGACACATTGCACTAAATCCCGTATTCCACAAACGGACCAAACACATAGAAGTCAATTGCCATTTTATTAGAGAGAAGGTCCAAGCCAAGGAAATAGAAACACTATTTGTTCGGAGTGAAGATCAACTAGCGGATGTTTTTACAAAAGGATTAGACCCTAAACCATTTGAAGAAATCACAAGCAAGCTAAGATTACTCGACATTTACAAACCTAGCTTGAGGGGGGTGTTGAAGAATAATCTCAGAATTTAAATTTATCATAGATTAGGGGTATATATGCAAAAGTGTAAATAGGGACAGCTGTTCCAAACAGTAACTAAGATAGGTACCAACGGTAAAAATTCTAACCGTTGAAGTAAATGTAATATAAAGAGAAACAACTCTACTGTAAAAATATAGAATCAAAAAAAAAAAAATTAAACATTTTCTCCTCAGTTTTTGCATCTCTCAAAAATAACATGTTGCTTTCTGTTTCTGTGCCGATTTGGTTCTGTGTTGGTTACCAGGCCTTGAACTAACAGGTATCTAGTTTGGTAGAGATCGGTAGAGTGAGCATTACAACTGGAGTTTCTTGTGTGCTAATCGGCTGAGTAGAGATAGAAGAAGAATCAGGGGAAGGGATAGTAGTAGAAGTGGGTTTTGGATCGGTCTCCATTGGAGCTCTGATGCCATAAAGACTAAGCTACAATGTGACAGTAATAGAGAAAAGAAGACAAAGGAGAATTTTCTTATTCATTCCAGTGTATCTGATTACATTCACACTATGCCTTATATATAGACTAATCAGGGCCTATAGTTCAGTTACAACTGACTAACTAACTTCTGTTACAATTGCTAAAGATCCTATTACAAGCTACTGTTTGGCTTCGTAGTCTTTGTTGACTGAACCTGGTGTACATGATCACCTTGGTTATCATCAACTCAATATTGTACTTCCCGGCGACAATATTAATTTGGGATCGTACTTCAATTTCATCTCCAAGAAGTTATCCCATTTGGTACCAAAATGCTCCATCCACCCTTTTGTTGTTGTATAGTGAGGTAAATATTGTTTATATTTAATCCCTGCTGATTTGCAAAATTGTAAGATTTTATTATTTTGTTCTTCCAAAAATTTCAGATCATCTCCAGTAGTACTGGCAGAACGCAGCAACCCAAAAGTGTAGAAAATTTCTTCATCGGGAATCATTGTCGACATCTTAACATCCCACCTAAAACATAATTAATTAAGCATATAATAAGTAAAGATGCAAAAATATATATAAATATGAAAAAATAGCAGAGAAAGGCTGAAATAATACATACTTGTTTCTGTTCATGGGGTAGAAGACAATGATTCCTGAAACCGAGGTATTATGAAGAACACCCTTAATAACCCCTGCATCAAAATCAAGTATCCTGGATTTAGGCACAAACAGGTTTAGCCATGGATGAGGTACCTCCCATTCGTCGATTTCACGTAGTTTCAGTTCTCCGTCGTGTACCCGATCGAGAAATTCCACATAAGATACATTTTGCATGAAGACATATCCTGGCACATAGCTTAACTCTTCAAGCAACAATTCAAGTTCCTGTCAGACATGAGCACAAACCCTAATTTCAGCAAAGAGGTCAATATGTTGATGAAAAATATTGATTGTGTAATTAATTACATGCCTGTAAAATTTAATAATATTAATTTCTGAAAATTTATTTTTGGACCTGTTTGTAATATTTTATAAAATTAAATTGTAAATTTTTAGACCTTTTATAATATTCACGAAAAGTTAAGTTAAAATTGTAAAAATTAAAACATAAAAAGAAGCAAAACACGTGGCTGGCCACCAACCGTACCCCTTAATTATGTGATATATATAAATCTTTGTTTCTGAAATTGTAGAAAAATACATACAATGACTTATTCTCTAAAAGGGTTCAAATGCCTTCATTTTTTGTGCCTCCACCATATCTCTATTTTAAAACGTTAATAACTCAAAATTTAAATCATAAACATCAAAATAAAACTGTTAGATGTGGTCTATGTTATTTTCTCTATGTGCTCATAAAAAATTATCACATTTTGGTTTTGTTTTTATGTGAATCAATAAGTTGAAAAATCAACGTCTAGAAATTATTCACATTAGTACGTTTTTACAAGCTCTTAATGACAATCAAAACAAAGTTGAAATTTCATATTTTTTTTTGCACGTGCATATATAAAATGATATAGATCATATCTAACGTTTTTATTTTTTACAAGTGCATAGATAATTAATATCAAACCAATAATAAGATAATTTATTTTAGGTCAGAAGATCTACGGGATAATCCTCCATTTCTCCAACAAACACAAACCCTAATTTTCAGCATATATATAGCTGTAAAGTAGAGAGCATATTTCATAAAAGTCCTTGACCTTTCTCTAAAGTCTGAACGTACAAAAAGATGTTCATTAATAATTAATGCCATTGTCTCCACATTTTAATCTTGTGAGATATAAATGTACGCAACTTATTTTGAAATAGCTTTAATTGTGAATTTCCATTTTTGTGCAAAAAAAAAGATGCAAAGTGCAACTTAATATTTCAAGATAAAGTTAACACTTTTTGTGCAAACACAAAGTATAATTAATATCATACCAAATATTAGCTTTAATAAATGAAATTTTTACTTTTTGTATATATATATAGTCCGGTAGCTCTAGATATGGTATGGTACTATTTTCTAACAAAAACAAAAAAAGACTATAAGATTTTTTATACCAATGATCTTATGCATGTCAATACCTGTCTACTGTGTGGTCATCTCAATTATTGCAAGTTAATTACTTAAGAAATTTAACACTTTTTGAAAGAGTATGCAAACTCACTATATTAAATATGTAATTACAACTTTAATTAGACATATTTAATATAAGAAGGTTCCAGAAGGACTAAAACATTTGAAGTAATATATACGAGATATCTCAAGTAATATCAACAAAACAAAACAGAAACTGAATTTCAATTTTTTTTTATCTTTCTTTCCATTTAAAAGATAAAATTTGTTGTGGGTCATTATTATTGGACCACCACGAAGGAAAGACAAGGAAGCAATAAACACAAACATAGACTATATATTGCACGATCAACAAGCTAGCTACATCTTTGTATGCATGCATGTAATTTCGTCCTACAAGTTATGTTGACAGGCCAAGATACCTGATTCAACCACCTGGAAACATGCAGCTATAATTTAAATGGTCGGTTGCTGCTTCAACCCTGATAGGTATGTATGTGGTATTGTGGTATATATAACTTATTCATTCCTCACATATAACATTAACTATCATGTACATAAATTTCTACGCTTAGATGATTAAAATAATTAATTAAGGAACTATCAGATACTGGTATGGCGCTGAATTACGCACATGAAAATCATGCCTCCATTCCATATAAATGGTCAAGGTCAAGGTCAACACATTATACTCTATTTTCTTATTTGTTGAGCTGGAGATTAATAATTTCAAAATTTTTTTACTATTGTGTTTACCTTTATACTGTCTTATTACGCATTTACAAATATATAAAATCGTGGACATGTTTTACTCAACATAACAAATTAACTGGACAAACAATTTTCAATATAATTTACCAGTATTGTGTAACTGAAATAACAATGTACTGCATACCTGATTCACCTGAGCCGCAATGTCCTCAGTGTAGTACACTACACCTTCAATGTAGTAAACACCACCAAGTCCATGATCAGTGGCAAGCTGACTCATTCTGTCATAATCTGTGTCAGTGAAGAATTCAGGCGATCGCCAGCTCCCGATCAGTCCCTGCTGCACCAAGAATGACCCCTCGACATAATCAAAACCTTTTTGGTTCTTGGTTGATATGAGGCGCTCTTGATCCCGAGTGAACGTGATTGCATCTGTGTAGATAAGTCTAATCCAGTGCACCTTTTCTGGTGCTTGGGAGAGAGCTATGCGTGCACGAGTAATGACACCGAATTGGCCCATTCCACCGAGCACGGCTAGGAATAGGTCTGAGTTTTGGTCTTTGGAGCATGTTATTATCTTCCCTGTGCCTGCAATATGATTATAAAATTTAGACTTTAATTTAATGTGACACACCTGTCTCAGGTACAGAGATCATGCAATAAATAATCAATATGTCTTTTAATTATCTTCTATATTGAATTTAATATTTCAGCAAGAAAAATGCTACTAATTTCTCAAGCCATTCCAAAGCTTCTTCGAAACAGTACTTCCAGCTAAAAACTAAGAAATTCTAGATAAATGACCAAAATACCCTTTTCATGTTTTCCATATACTGGGAGAAGTTCATAAAATAACAAGTTGCAAAAGAAACTACATAGTACCAGTAATGACATCCAATTCAAACACATTGGAGATCTGCGGCCCATATCGGAAAGTCTGTCCGCTGATACCTCCGACCGAGAGGGTCCCACCAACTGTCAGATGAAGATAGTCTGTCCATGATTTCGGAGCCAGCTCATACTTCAAAGTCTCGTGCAGGAGATCAATCCATAGCTGCTCTGCCCCCACATCCACATAACGGTTTACTTCCGACACATTTATGCGGTTGCTATGGTAATAACTGAGCGACCTCATGTTTATGACTACTCCATCTAGAGCAGTTGCCTGGCCATTTATTGAGTGGCCATTGCCACGAGGGGAAATATAAAAAGGGTTTGAGGAAGTGTATGAGAAACTTATGAGGCTAGAAATATCATGAGGCGATGAGGGGTACAGCACAGCAGCCGGACTTGACATCGTGAGGTTGCCGTAATCTGTTGAGACTGATAAGATAGATTGTTCATCAGTTCGAATTTTCGATGCGATTTTAAGGGAGAAGAGATCTTGAGGGAGTGAGATTGTAGAGATAATTAGGGTTTGAAGGAGTAGTAATTGCATGTATATCAGAGAGAACAAGTTAGCGGTTTTCGAAACCATGATGTTATTCTCTAGCTCTGTTTTATTTTTCCCTCCTCTATCTGTGCCGTTGTTGTTATTGTATGGTTTGAGGTTGAATGCCTCCGTGCTTCAATATATATAGCGTCAGAAACTGGCTATGGGAAGAAATTAAAACATGCGGTTGGAGTAATGTGCACGCGCGAAAATACTAATTAAACCCAACTTCTTATTTTAAAATTGCAAACAAAATATTTTAATACGGCGTTTTCTTGTACGTTATATTGAAACGGGAAAAGGTCCAATTAATTAAACTGACAAACGAAACGTCTGAAAGTAATAAAGATATCACTAAGACTAATTACTTAATTAGTCATATACAATTTTAAATAAATAAGATGAACATGTAACCTAGAGGTCTATGAAAATACAAAAAACATAGAAGTTGTAGAAAATTTTGCAAAAGCAATAAATTAACCAGATGGTGTTGAAAAGTCCGAATATATAATCTGATTTTCGAAGGTATAGAGCTATGAGAAAAGTAAAATTAATATTGGAAGAGATATATATAAACCACTAAGCTAAAAACTTAATAAAATTCCACAAATATATCTATGTGAAACATATCGATTGTCAAATCAAAGTCATTTAACCTATGGTAAATTTTAGAATATAGGTGTCTGACAAATGCATGAGAATTTTTTTAGGTTGTTGTTTTTTTCTTTTCTTCTTATAGAAGATGTAATACTAAAATAAAACTATATTAAGTATATTGATACTAATCATTGATTATGATCTATATAATTCTATATATCAGTTTCTAAAAATATTTAAATAAGTGAATTGACTATACACTGCAAAGTGATATAAGAATAGGAACTCAACTTAAAAATTAGTCTTGTTTTTTGTTCAATCAAAATTTCATTTACTTTTAAAATCTGTTTTGTTTAATTATTTTTAATTTCGTAATTGATCAATTATTATTGTACTGTTGAAATACAATTTGAAGTTATTATTAGTCTTGTGTTTCAATTTTTGTATATATGAATTTTAAACTATTTTAGCTTAATCACAATTTAATGATATAATTGGGTCATGTCGTTGATGATCCCATGTGCAAGTTAATTTTAGTTTAATTAATTTAATAAACATTGATAACTATAATCCCTCTTTTAATTAATTAATAATCAAGTTAACTATATCTCTTATAAAATCATAAATCATGTAGTTTAATTATAAAACAGACATAGTTTAATTAATGAACGAAAGATGCAACGTATTTCTCATTTTGCAAGAGCTGCGAAATCTGAAAAAAAAAAAAAACGAAACTTCCAGTCAATTATTTTTTCACTCATAAAATCTGAAGCGGACAAGGGATATATTCCCATAAGAATTGTGAAATAGAAAATAAAATTTCAACACCAAACAGCCAATATGAAGAATACCTACATGTCTACTTTTCCAAATAAAAAAAAACCATGGTAATTGAGCTACCGAATAGGCCTTTATACTTGCATCATAATAGAGACTCAAACAAGACCCAAACAGTCACAAATTTTATAACTAGTGTATTTCAAAAACACGACTTGTCAGGCACGAGTACCAGCATGACACTGGTCGTCAGGGGTATCGTGTTTGGACATGTTTGTGCTGTGTTCTTGTGAGTGTTGTGTTTATTTTATAAAATTTTAATACAGTATGACACATCTAGCACGAACACGGCTAAATATATAGTTGGACATAATTAAATGGATCTACTTATTATAAATTTTTAACCGTAAAAATTCATATTTAGTAATATTTTCCTTCTTTTTAGCTCTAGACTGTCCTAAATCTCATAGGTGCTGTTCGGCTGGACAAGATTAAGGTTCCTTAAGGTTCCTTTAACTCTTAATCCATGTTAATCTTACCGAACAGTGACTCCTTTTGTAAGATTAAGATGCCTCCTTAGCGCAACATCTTAATCCAGGGGACCCTCTTCCTTAAGATTTTAGCTTCCAAATCGTCTCCTTAAGGCCAAAAAGTGTATATTTATTTTACAATTATGCCCTCACCAACAGACCTCCTTAAGGTTATTTGCATTTTTAATTCATTTGGCTGTCTTCTTCATCTGCAGCGGGAACGCACCCCTAGACGCAGGAAAGAAAAAACTTGCTTTCTCCGGCGTAAATTGGCGGCTCTCCGACAAATAATTTCTAAATCCGACACCGCACAACCATTCTCGTCGACGCGCTCTCTCTATTGACACCCATCTTGTTCGGTACTTTTTTCTATCGTTGGCATCTCTAAGATTCCCTCTTGACACAGTGAAATTTTTGCTATTAGTGGATGAAGTAGGCATCCTTTGTTCAGATTGGTTTATCGCTCAGATCTCTTGTCACCTAAATTTCCTTTTGCACCGTTGTTTATTTTCTCAGTACTTCTCATTTTTCTATTGTTGTCTCGCAGCAATCGCCACCTTTGCCCTTCCCTTTGAGAACACGAAGTCTTACCAACAGCCTTATCTCGTCCCTTGCTTTACCTTTTTCCAATTTCCAAATTGAGGTGCTTTTGTTTAATCAAGCATGTTGGCTAAGATTGTCAACATTTACCGGCCAAAAATATGACTCAAATCTCTTGAGTGCTTTTACTAATGTTGTGCTCTTACATATGAACCATGGTCTGATTCCCTTAGTAAAATAAACTAGTTGTGCAAATTAGATTATTTTTTTCCAGAATAAGCATGAGCGAGCCTCTTGGTTATAGTTGAAAACTGAAAATGAAATTTTCTCAAGTCTCTTGGTCATAATTATAAAGTACTGGAACCAAGCAAAACACATATTAATTAGCACAGAGAAAGGGTAAAATGAGGGATTTCAAAAAGAACCAGAAAAGGGCATATTAAAAGTGACAAAATACCAACTTTATTATATAAGTAATTAATAATTTTATTTGTTTTGTTTCTTAGGTAATATGGATAATTTTAATTTTGAGGAGCTTATGAATGTTTTGGATGATGATGATGAATCATGGATTTTTGTGAATAGTATAATTCCAAGTACCACATTTGGTGGTTCATCATCATCTTCTACACAAGATCAAGATAAGAGGAGAATGTCGGGTGTTGAATATATAAACGACATACTTAATGCAAAGCCGGAAGTACCTTATGATTATTTACGAATGAACAAAACTAAGTTCCTTATCCTTTGTGATGCAATATTAGCAAAAGGTATTGTCAATATTGATGAGGTGACAATAGAAGAACAAGTTGGTATGTTCTTGCACATAGTTGGCCATGCCTCAAATATGAGAGGTGTTAGCTATCATTTTCAACGTTCTTTGGACACTGTCTATCGAACATTCAATGATGTTTTATGGAGCATCATTGAGATGAAGAGTGATTACATCAAGTTACCCGAAGCCAATGCACCAAAACATGCTTGTGTCGGAGAACAAACAAGCTTCTCTTCATTTAAGGTATTGTCATTTTGGATAATTTATAAGATTAAAATCTGGAGATATTGAAATATTGTATAAATATTTGTTATTATTAATTTAGGGTGCCTTGGGCGCTATTGATGGTACTCACATCCCCGCTTTCGTAAAGAAAAAGAAGCGAAGAAGACACATTAATAGAAAGGGTTTTGTTTCTCAAAATGTCATGGCTGCAGTTGACTTTGACATGTATTTTGTTTACGTGTCAGTCGGATGGGAGGGTTCAGCTGCAGACATGAGGGTCTTACGTTCATCATTAAATGATGGTGGTTTCATTGTTCCTTCGGGTAGATATTACCTTGCTGACTCGGGTTATGCAAATACAGGTAGTTTTCTTTGCCCATATCGTGGCCACATATATCATTTGGCACAATTTCAACAGTTATCTAGATCAAATCGGTACCAAAGAGCAGAAGATTACCATCGCCATGCCCAACTTCGGAATGTTGTTGAGAGGACTTTTGGAGTATTAAAAATGAGATTCAAGATTCTTAGAATCATGCACCCTTACAAATACAGAAAGCAAGCATTAATTGTGTTTGCATGTTGTATTTTACATAATTTCATCAAACGTCAAAATGAGATTGAAACAGAAAATGATATTTTCTTGGATGAGGAGCGGGCAATAGACGAGGAAGATGATGATGAAGATGTTGAGCAATCTGGAATTACTACTGGTCTCAATGAAACACAGCTTGGAGACTTACTCCGAACGGGCATTAGAAATAATTTGTGGGAGAATATGCCAAGCCGTGTAAGAAATCAAAGAGGACATAGAAATTAGATATTGTTGAATATGCCAAACTGTGTCTCTAGTGATATCATATTTTTGTTTTAATATCTAATATGGATTACATTTTGTCTCAATGAATTGTGCTGGACACTTTGTTCTATGAAATTTGTTATTTTTTTTTCTTTACAAGAGTTCACTGGCATGTGCATGTGTTTTTATCAGTTTTTATCAAGAGTTCACTGACACTTTGTTCTATGAATTGTGTTGAACACTAATCAAGATTGTGATGAGCACTGAATGAAATTTGCATTGAACTTTGTATTACTGCAGTGAAGAAGTATTGAACTTTGTTTAATTTTATTTTTTGGATAGAATATCACTAATTGGTGGAGTTAGTATGAGTGCAGGTACCAATTTAGATTCAAATTGCATTCAAAACTTTTCAGTACTCTAAATTGCTTAACCAATTGAGTTGATTACGGTTGACTTGTTAATTGTTTAAGTTAATGATGCTTAGTTAACCGGGTGCTCGGTGCCTTGTTCAAACTTTGTTAACACAGTTTATTTTAATAAAATATATTTAATTAAAATTGTAATACAATTAGATTCATCAATTATATTATAATTATGTTATATGACAACAACAACATGAGGGTAATATAGTCTTTCCCTCATTATATATATATTTTATTCAAATACATGCTACTCTCTTAATCTTTTTATTTGCCGAACATGAACTCCTTAGCGCTCCTTAAGCTCTTAATCTTTCACCCCTTAATCCACCTTGCCGAACGGGGCCATAGCCTTCTAACACAAAAAAAAAAACAAAAAAACAAGTACGGGAATCCGAAAAAAAAGCCTTCAGCTAGGATAAAGGAAAAAATAATTGGCATGCTACAGAATTCAAAATCCGACACAAAATGCTTAAAGTATAATAGCTTGGCTCGCCGAAACAAGTTTTACCAAGCTATTAAATATGTTGTGTTCATCTCCGGTACTGTAAGGTACAACAAGTCTGAAATTTTTACGTGTTGACACAGCACGGTGCGTGATCCAAACACGTCTAAGCACAACATGCATGGCACACAGTTTCAATACATATTTAATGTATCTAACAAATTAAAAAGGCCCAAACTTAAGCTATACTTGAGGAGAATTTATTCAAGAATCTCATTCAATTTCTAATTTTCAAAGAGCAATTTGTGAAATACTTTTTGAGAAAAATAAATAAAAATCTAGCCTTTCAAACTTTATTTATTTACTATAAAGAATCTTATTCAGCATTCGTAGTCACAGAAATATTAACTTGTATATCTAAGGATGGTTCTTAGAAATAGCTTGTGCACAGGCCACAAGAATATTATTATTCAATCTACAAACTTCCATTTGTGTATGTGATAACACACATGCATTTTATTTTCAGTTTTCAACTATAATTAAGAAGCTCATGCTCATGCTCATTCATGAAAAAAATGATCTTAATTGGCACAAATAGTTTATTTCACTAAGTGGAATCAATCTGGTATTCAAGTTAATCAATAACTGATACTATTGTTAGTTTATTGTAAATTAGACTAAAAGAATCTCAATTAACACACACTCCCTGATTCTTATCACTATTTCTCATATCACCAGTAATTCATTTAACTGTTCAATTCTTTTACAGTGTGAAACTTTTCTTATCACTATTTCTCCTCTAATCTATCTTCCATCGCCATTAAAATTTTCCAAACTCCACAATTTATCCTGAAAGCACATCAAAGATCAAACCTTTCCACCTCAGCCTCTTTCGTCCCTTTACAAAATAAGCATCATTTCCAATCGATACCTAGAGCCAGGACATTAGCGTCTTTTCGCCTGGACGACCGGCGACTGGAGGAAGCAGAACTGAACCAAACCGGATAGATGATCGGGTCTGATTTATTCGGATTAAACCACCAGTCCAATCCGATTTTAATGACACTGGTCTTGACTTTGGATCAAGTTTGAAAATTGTTTATTTGTCCATGAGGTGAATATTACTCCCAACAATAATAGGCCATGAACTACACATGGCTTGATATGTCATATGCACGAAGTTGTCATCAAATTAGAACTTAATTTGTGTGGTTGTCTATGATATATATAGCTTCTTGATTTTCTCTCTCTCTCTTTTGAAAGGTTTGCGGTAACCGCCAACAAATATATTAATAAGAAAAAGTTTAATACAACTGTTTATTCAAAGTAAGAATATCTTGTATAATGATTCTTCCCTGCAGCATCAACCACAGCAAAATTCTTACCTTTAGAGGTACTTATTCAAATGAAAAGATTTACCTCATGAATATTGAAGCGTTCATGATTTTTTAACTTTTAAACTTAGAAGATTATGTTGGTATATTTAATTGTATTTCACAATTATATATATATTTGAACACAATATATTTATATACATAATTAATTAAGCAGCATACGATTAATCAAAATACATATATATGGTAGTTTTTTTTTAAGTAATTAGTGGACAAATAACAGATCAGACATATAAATTTTAATTTTAATTTATGTATCAATGATATCCTGAAAAATAGACATATAACTATGCAAAAAATAGACAAAACATTGTAAAAAAAAAAATATACATAATTAAATGTATTATGGTTAATTGGACTGTACAATACCAAGGGTACAAAGTGCTAAACTACGTCGGCATCCTCACAGGTACTCCCGTTATTAATAGTGATATTTTCAAAAAATAGTAGTTTTAGTCAGTTTACTCTCGGCAATAGCCGTTTTTTATCCTCGCATATAGTCACATATACTTGTAGTGTGTGAACGAATGACCATAGCTTATCTGAGTTAAGCAACAGACAGGGGCGGAAGGTAGTACAAGGTAAAGGTGGCTAAGTAAACCTCAAGGTTTTTATTTTTTTCTAATAGGTACATAAAAATTTTACTAAAATTGTTATTTTATATATATGTACTAGCCACCCTTGTGATTATACAAGAAATTTAAAGGACATATGTATAAAAGTAACATATCCCTTCTTTTGCTTTGGTTTTCCAACTTATCATATCACGTGAACAATTGACTTGGAAAGTTGTTAAATATATAAATGTTTTTTTTTGTGATGTAGAAAGATACAAAATAAATTAGAAAAATAATAGCAGTGCGGTTACCGAAAAAAATAAAAGTTATTGAAATTTAGAATGCACGGTTAGAGGAAAGAATTTGTTTTCCAATTATATACTTAGGCCTCTTTTTTTTTAAGAAGAAACTTCTACATTTAAAATAAGAAAAAAAACAGTAGAAAAACTTCATTTTCTTTCGCTATTGAAAATTTAGAAATTTAAAATAAAGAAGTCACAATTCTCTAACCGTGCATCCTAAATTAAAAAAAAAAAAATTTTTTTTGCTTTCTAATAACCGTGCATCTAAATTTGAAAAAACTTCTTTTCTAATAACATTTTCAATTTAGATATTTAGAAGCAATGAAAAGAAAAGGGAAGCCAAGGATTAAAAAGCAGAAAATAACGAACTATAGAAAAATTTAAAATAAAGAAGGTATATGAATATGTTATTTTTTTTTATAAACATGTTATTTATTGGTGTTAGTTATTTATTGTAACTTTGTAAAATCAAATAGTGAAGAATTATATTATCTCATGTTATATAGATTTTAGTTTTTTATTATAATATTTTTTTCAAAATTTATGATGTTAAGTCGGTTAGCCTCCTCTATATTTAAAGTCGAGTTCCGCTCCTGACAACAACAGATGCTTGTAGTGTATGAACGAATGATCATATCTTATCCTAAGTCCATGCCTGTTTCGGTTTTGACCTAGACTCGGTTGAATTATGTGAATTGAATCATTGAATCATTGATTTATTTGGTTTGTTTTTTTTTAAATGTTATAAATAAAAATTTCGGTATATATTAGTTACAAAATCTCGACGGCAATTAATTAATAGTGACTTTTCTTATATATCTTCCTACAAACAAATACCAAGCTACTATTAATGTTGTGTATGCATGCATGCATGACTAATTATATACGTGTACGTAATGTGTACACTTAATTTTGGTTGAAGAATTAAAAAGCATCAACTGTTTGCACAATCTTTTTGTTTTTAAAAATTAAAAAAATCCATTTGTCAGAAAATAAATTAATCATTTTTTTTCTTAAAAAATAATTATGTTATTCTCATCTAAATTAAATCAGTAGTTCGATCTACTCTTTGTCGCATCTTTACACGACCGGCAACACATAATTCAAAAGATCGAAAAACAATTGAATCATTGATTCAGTTCATTTAGAATTTTAATATCCATCTCTTTCCCTACTCCATTCTCTTCTCTGAGAGAGACCAAATCATTAATTTGATTTATGATGGAGACATATATAGATGACCAACCTTGTGAAGAACTGAACAAGGATAGACCCCCGAATTAATGATTCGGTATTTATTATTTTTAAAGAAAAATAATCATCTATTTATTTTAAGAGTAGGGTTAAAATGCACTATTGGTTTTGTGCTCCAATTATGCTCCACATTCTTATTTTTATTTTCAAAGTCCGAACAGTCAATCCGAACCGTTCACCGTGATCTTTGTATTAACATGTGCTGGGACACCAAATTTTATATTATTTTTTTGAAATTTTTTACTAATTTTTTAGATAGGTACAAAATCACTGTTTTCAAAAAATTCTGGCCCATCCAAAACAGTGATTTTGTACCTATTTAAAAAAATAGTAAAAAAATTTAAAAAATATAAAATTTTGTATTCAAGCAGAGAAAAACGGTTAGAATCGATTATTCGAACTTTGAAAACAGAGAAAAAGACGTGGAGCATGATTGGATCACAAAATCAATAATGCATTTTAACCCCACTCTTATTTTAAATAGATTTTTTATGTAATTTTATTTAAAAAGAAATTGGGGTATGTCCGCCGCCTTGGAGAAATGGATCAGTCTAGTTTCTAGAAGAACTTTTATGTCCTGGGAGCAAACAAAAAAAAAACTAGAATAATATATTCAACGATACGAACAAGCTTCCGAAGATACAATCCGATATGATGACATCATCGAATCAGATTTGGCATTTATTTTAGACATCTATAATTTTGTCAGCAAATTTTTGTAATGCAACATTTTTTTATACTTTTCGACTGTAATTTTTAAACTTTCAAGGAGAAAATTTAGATTTTAATTTTGAAATATGATAATTGCCCCCATAATCAATCTCCGGTCAAATTTCTCAACTCTAATTACCTTTAACCTGAATCACCTTTTTGAAGATCGCCAGTGCATTTACAACTGGCGCTAGCGCGTACAAGCTTTTAAACCTACTTGTGTAACTATTTAATCAAGCATATCAAGTTCTTATATGTAGCTTATCAAGAAGAAAAATAAACAACACATATATAACTCAAAAGTATTTCATCATTAATCTAATTTAAAAGAGAAAATCGTGTAGAACACGCGTGCAAGTTTTTAAACCAAACATATGAAGCATTTAAACCTAACATATTAAGTTTTTATACATAGTGTATCAAGAATAAAAAAATAACGACACAAATATAACTCAAAAATATATTAATATGGATCTCATTTGAAAAAAAAATCGAGTAGAAGACATTAGTAGTTTATATTTGCAAAATTTCCTCACAAATCATTGGAAAAATGGGTGAACGTTTTTGAAATATTCAAAGTACAATATTTATACATAGAATATGAAGTATTTGAACATACGCGTGCAAGTCTTTAAACCCAGCATATGAAGTCTTTAAACCTATCATATCAAGTTTTTATACGTAGCATATAAAAAAAAAACAATGACACGAATATAACTCAAAATTACTTTATCATGGATTTCATTTGAAAAAAAAATAATCGAGTAGATGACGTTCGTCATTTTAGATTCACAAAATTCCTCACAGATTATTGAAAAAATGAACGAGATTAATCGGCGAAAAAAAAGTGAGTGCAATTTTTTAAAAGATTCAAAGTTCAGTCTTTATACATAGCATATGAAGTATTTAAACCAACATATACAAGTCTTTAAACCTAGCATATGAAGCCTTTAAAACTAGCATATCAAGTTTTTATATATAGCATATCAAAAAAAAAAAAAACATCAACATAAATATAACTAAAAAATACTTCATCATGGATCTCATTTGAAAGATAAAATCTAGTAAATAAAAGAGATCATCGTATGCTATATATATACCAGATTGATCAGAAGAAAAATAAAGAGTGGGTGTAAGTCTCTAAAATGTTCAAAATGCAGTCTTTACACATAGCATATAAAGTCTACAAATCTACGCGTGCAAGTGTTTAAACTTAGCATATGAAGCCTTAAAATCTAGAATATCAAGTTTTTATATGTAGCTTATCAAGAAGTAAAAAAAAATAGTGGCACATATATAACTCAAAAGTACTTCATCATGAATCTAATTTGAAGAGAAAATTGAGTAGAAAATGTTCGTAGTTTTAGATTCGCAAAATTCTCAAATGAACGATAATGATTGGAGGAAAAAAAAAAAGAATGGGTGGAAAAATCTTTTCTTTTTTAGCTATGAGGTAAATTGGAAGAAAAATTAATTAGCAGTTGAACTAGTTGGAGAACGTGTTCGGAATAGACGCTTGGGGGCATCACATTTTCTCTTTATTTTTTTATATTTTTTAAAAATCAAATTATATTTTAATGACTAGGTTATTAAAAATAAATATTGAGGAAGTAAGTTTGTCCTCCTCTTTAAAGTTTAAGGATATTAAATAATATCTTTCGAAATAAATTATTTTAGTTTTTTTTCTTGAAATTAGAGAGCAAATAATAGTTCGAGAGCTAAGTTACTTATGTATGACTTATAAATATTATTATATTAAATATTAGAGTGGGGCTATGTATTATGCATAGTGCGAATTGGTCCGTACTATAGATCAATATTTAACTTTTAAAATTCGAACTTTCGATTGGAATTGTTCAACATTGTCTCCATATGAATATGTACTTGTAAATTAATTTTTTTATTTTTACTATATTTTTTGAAATTAGTAGAAAATAACTATTTTTGGATGGTCTAGAATTTTCAGATCAATTGATTTTCTACCCATCTAAAAAAACAGTAAACAATTCTAAAAAATATAACGTTAGTTTACAAATACATATTCATATAGAAATCATATTGAACGAATCAGATCCACTGTTATAAATTTTAAATCAAAAATTTAAATCCATATCGTGTGCCAATATGAGCTGCTAAGCGTATTAGTACCATAGCCTCACTCTAAATATATTTATTTGCTATTTTTTAAATATAGAATGGATATTAATATAAAAAAAATTTAACTGCAATTATAAAATTTTATAAATAAATTTAATTCTCACGTCAACGGAATCAAATATGAAATTATTTCCTATATATAAACCCTGCGCTCTATCTGTTGAATGTTGATAGCCCCACCGGTTTTGACTTGCTGGTATTCTTGGAATAGTGGCTTGATTTGACATGAGCCAATAGAAAAATTGCACCGACCAAGCCACAAGAACATCGCTAAAATGTTTGTTGGTAAAGGGTGCGCCCATTTTTTTTATATTTAAATAATATTTTCTTTGAATTTGTCCATAATTACAAAAATGTTTTCATGTATTCCATACGTATTATTTATGGGATATGAAGGTTGGCTTGGTATATATTTTATGAGGAGGGCTCAAATGTCCCGTTTACTTTATGCCCCAATCGTATTCCAACATCTTTATCTTCAATTTCAAAAGTTCAAATAAAAGATCTGAACCACTCAACATGATATCCATGTTAAAATGTGCTTAGAGATCAAATTTTATATTTTTTGGAATTTTTTACTATTTTTAAGATAGGTACAAAATCACTATTTTTTCAGGAAATTGTGGACCATCTAAAAATAGTAATTTTGTATCTATCTTAAAAAATAGTAAAAGATTTCTAAAAATATAAAATTTGGTCTCCAGTCATATTTTAATGTGGATATCATGTTGAGCGGTTCGGATCGTCCAGTTTGAACTTTAAAATTAAAGATAAAAATATTGGGGGTACGATTGGGACATGCAGCAATGGGGCATTTGAGCCCTCCTCATATTTTATATAGTAAGTGAGGAACTAAAAAATTAAGAATGGAAAGATGGATGAATAAGTGTTATATAATTTTTGTTACTAGAGAATGTACTAGTAATAATTTATAAAAATATAAAAAATTAGCAGATAAAAAATCAATGTTTTAAATAGCATTTATAGCGTCATAGTGGGAATGCTACAAAAAAGCTATAGCGAATAGCGGTAGCTATAGCGGAAGCTATTCCAAATAGCGTTTTTTTTTTTTACAAAAATTATTATATATTTGTACTATATATTAACATTATCTAAAGTTTCATAGAACAATAATAACACCAAATTAATTAAGAAATTTTAATATTCAAATTGAACTAGAACAAAAGTCCATGGTTCAAAATATCCATAATAATATCATAAACTATCGATCTTTTTCTATACAAAATATCTTAAGCATCATGATTCATTCTATTTTTTTTTCTATACAAAATAAATTTTATGGATCTTTATTTAAGCCCATATAAATTGTCTAAAAAAAAAACCCAATATGCATAGCGCGCTACACGCTATGCGCTATAGCGGACCGCTATTACCGGTATAGCGGCCGTAGCGCAATTAGCGTATTTTCATGCCATAGCTTAGCGTTTAGGGTCCAAAAACACTATAGCGCCGCTATAGCGCGCTATTTAGAACACTGTAAAAAATACAAAATTTCAATTTATACGGGCTTAGCATTCTTTTTTCTATATCTTCGTTTGCCCCTATCTATAATATTTTTTATTAATAATGGAATATTGGTTACCGTTCATTATTAGAAAATCGGATATTGTATATGCATTTGTATTTCGGTCAAAATATAAATAGTTCGAATTATACTTTCTCGTAATTCAAATAGTTAATTCAAGTTGTTCATCATGTTGTATTTATGAAAATGTCACAGAGTGTCAATTTTACTATTTTTTCTATATTCTATAATATATTTTAAAATTTTGAGAGATGGACCAAAGAAAAATAAGAAAATAAAAATATTTTCATATAAAATAGACTCTATATATATTTTGAAAATTTGGTCTTCAAACACATTTTAATATGGAGATCATATTGAATGATCAGATCGATTGTTTAGATTTAGAAAATAGAAATAACGATGTGGGATATGATTGAGGCACAAAATCAATGAAGTATTTTAAGTTTTTAACCCTACTCTTTTTATTTTCTTAAATATTTTTTATAATGCAAATACTCTTAAAAATAAAATTTTGTACTAAAAAAATTTAAAAAAATGAAAAAAAAAAATATTGAGCAACTTGAATCGACAACTGGACATAAAATAAAAAAAATTGATCTATTTGTATTTTGATCGAAACACAAATGTTTATACAACAAACTAACACTTGTATGACTTGCAAATTTGATTAACGAATTAAAAATCGTATGGCTATGTTTGGATGACACAAGAACAGCAGAATAGAGGTTATTCTAGAAAAAAGCTATTCGGAATAGCAATGTGCATCCAAAAAATATTTTTGCTATTTAGAATGGCTAGAATAGCTGCTATTCTCTATTCCTTGTAAATGTTGAATAACTACTATTCGGAAATGTGAAATGAGAGAAAATATTTTTTTTTAGATTTCCGCCAACACAATTCCGAAATGACAAATTTGATACCACTTTCCGTTATCTTCACGTCGTGACAATTCATTTAAGATCTCACTGCCTATCTTTCTTCTTAATTAATATCTTATTAATACTATTCTTTATTTGTTAAAGCTATTCACTATTCCACATATACAATCCAAACAATATTTTTACTAATCCGAATAGCACTATTTTCACACTAATATGAAAATCACATTTTTTTCTATTCTCATTTACTATTCTAAAATTTTACTATCTAGCTTATCTAACTCTCATCCAAACGTACATAAAAGGTTTATAATTGCGTGTGGACTCCGCATGCAGAGGAGATTTGAGGAGATTTGGATCTGAATTAATATATAAGATGTGAATCTACTTGGAAGATTCTTAGTACAATTAAGCACATGCATGAGCTGAGCATGACCCGTAAATTAATTTCTTGTCAGAAGACCATTCCTTTCTCTTGACAATGTACCGACCGGATAGGTGAAATTTTTCTTGGTGAAAAGGATCTGACAGAGCGTGAGCTGGTTGTGTAATCTGGTAAGAGATTCGTTCTTTGACAAATCCATCTCAATTCTTGTTCGTTAGTATCACCAAGATCCCAACAATAAGATCTCACATTATTATGACATGATACCCAATTTCTCATATATTCTACAATCTGGATCGATTGTGTGGTCGGATGCTGACCAATATGTATTCCGATAAGTATTATAGGTCACAAATAAAAAGTTAAATTTCAAAAATATATTAATACTGGATTCAAAAATCTCAAAATTTTAAATTGTAATAGTCAATTTGAGCCGCTCGTGTTGTGCTTTTCGAATTAATTGTTAATTAATTTACCTAAACTTAAGATAATACCTAACTAATATTCTCCGAAATTTTTATTAATATAAAAAAAAATTCAAATTCTACCCCTTTTTAACAAAATTTTGAAAAATGCCAAAACTGCAATTTTATTTTCATGGTTTTGTACCAACTTTCTGCAAATTAACCCACGGTTTTAGCCCCTCCAAAACCGCAGACAAATCCACGGTCCCGAAAAAACCGAAAAAAAATTGCGGTTTTAAAAGCCCCAATTCCAAATCAAGTCACAAAATTATTATTTTTTCAAAAATAGAAGGACCACAATATTTTATGTATTTATCTAGAAGTGATTTTTAAACCGGAATCAATAACTTGGATTCAAAATATTTTTTTTTTCCAATAACACACAAAGAAATATTTTAATTTTCCTTACAGCCGCAAAAAATCCTGCCTGAAAAATGTTGATCCAGGCTTTGTCATAGTCTTTCTAATAAATCAAATTATATCTATTTTCAAATAAATATATAAAAATATTTCTAATATTTTAATACAAAAAATAAATTATAACATTTTCTGTTTAATTAAACAAATAATAAAAAAACCTAAAAATGTGAATTAATTCACGGTTTCATGAAAGAAAGATCTAAACAGCAATTTAATTTCCGGTTTTACGAAAACGTGGATTTGTTATGCTGTTTGAGGGGGCTAAAACTGTAAATTAAATTTGCAGTTTGGGGTTGTGAATTAAAACTGCAATTTGGGCATTTTCAAAATCTTGTCAAACAGGATGTAGAATTCGATTTTTTTTGGATATTAATAAAAATTTCGGTAATATTCTTAACAAGTTCTTAAATTTGTTCGAGGAAAAGAAAATATATGAATCGAATATGTGTATAAAATAATGCTAGAATGTATTAATAGCATATTTATGTATGTTGTGCACATTTTTCATCAATTTAGGCCACATGTATTTATCTTTAAATCCACCAAATCTATAGTGATATCTAATATGCATCATTTCCACGTTCATAAATTATTCATTGAAATTCAACATATTCATCAAATATGACAAAATTCTTAGACACTCTTACAATGTTTTTGTTCACAATGTTAATGAATTTATGCGACATAATAATCCTAAATTAACCAAAACATATAGTTAACATCTAATAGTATGACATGTTCAAATCAAAATTAGTGGTTTGATAGTATCTGATCATCCAATTCAATCTGCGGCCCTCAAAGAATGGAGCCGCAGATTGAATTGGAAGCCTGGTAATTTTCGAATTCCCCAATTTCAGTAGTGTTTTAATTTTTTTTTTTTTTTTTTGAATGGTATTAAAAAAATTTCGGTCA